>VDFB02174967.1:0-21072 GCA_007258455.2 Sequoia sempervirens | reverse complement strand
ATTCTTCATTGATGAATACTTTAGGTGCCATGTTCACATGTTGTTAAGTGCCAAGTTAATTTTTTATTTTATTTTGACAAATGTTTTATAAAATGCCAACTGACAAAGCACTATAATATTCCAACTAATTTGTGTAATTTTGGAAGTGTTTGACAAAATGACAATTGACTAACAATACACAAACTGACATTGCAATATATTTCACAAGAATGAAGAAGTAAACTACTGTCTTATATTAAAAGAACACTGAAATTACATCAGCAATAAATCAATACATAAATTAAGAAAATTATAAGTTTATATAGTCCTCTGTCCCCACTGCAAACTGGGCTGCTGCAATCTTTCCTTGACAACACTGTCCCTGAATTATGGCGCCCAGATTTACTAGAACAGCATATAACATAATAATGGCAGCTGGAATTTCTTCACTTCCACACTATACAAGACTGTGAACTCCACAACAGCTGCACTCTAATAACAGTGATAGATGATGGAGTGGCTTGGTGTTTGGGTTTGTGAAACACTTAAAACTTCAATCTTTTTTCTTGCCTTTTTAATTCTTTCAATCCGAGCTTGAACAACTCTTCCTTTTTAATTCTTCCACTCCAAGCTTAAACAACTCCCTTGCTGAGAAGTACAGCTCCAATAGGGGGTCAAATCTATCTAATAACATGCCATAGGTGATAGTGCTATCTCCTAAGAGGTGCAACTTGTCCAACAAACCCAATAAATAAACCTTATGCTGCTGCAACTCCAACAGGGCAAACATTTGCTACTATGATGTGCACGATCTGCACTCTACTCCAATGTGGGCAGCTGGGGTAGTGTGATCCTGAAATGGGGCAGCCAGCTAAATACCAATTAGTCTTCCAATAAAATCATTTGTTATTCGCTCCGCAAATCCTTTCCTTAAATTCTTTTGTTTGCAACTCCACTGGAAATCAAGAAAGCAACTCTAGATATGATATGCAATCTCCACAAATTCTCTAACATTCAACACACCTGTAAGCCCTGGATGGATCCACTCACAAATTGGTTAAGAGGGTTTTCATCCTTGAAACCAATCTTTGTCATAGAGTTTTCGTCCTAGGACAAAAAGATGAATAGTTTGCTCAATCTCCAAAGGTGGGATTTCAAAAATAAAATGCCAAGAATGAATTTTCTTTTGCAAGCTCTCCTTTTTTATACCCTTCTTCAATATTTGAAATATTATATTTCATTTCCCTCTCACAATGGCTTTTAACATTTCTTTTTTATTTGATTTACATTTGGGCCCCCAAAAAAGTCATTTTTTTAATAAACTGTCCAATATTAATAAAATAATTAATCAAATATAAGTTGCCCGTAAAATGACTGACTTTAGATAAATTAATTTAATTAATTAATTATTCCCTTATCAAATCCCAATTAGCCTAGTGGTACTTATTAAATTTCTTGCCTCCCATGGCATTTTGGCCTTTTTAAAATTTTGAAAAATCCTTAAATTGTGCAAGGATGTGATAAAATTATGCATTAGGGCTCCTAAAACCCTAGCTTTCATTTAAAACCCTAACGTTTATCTTAAACCCTCGCACTTTTCTTATGTTTTTTTATTGACCTGTAACTAGGGTTGCCTACCCTTTAAATTATTACCTTAAGTCTTCCTTCACGCATGTTTACCGGCCCCTTTCGTTAGAAAACCAAGTGTTCCCATCTTTATGAATATTTTAATCTATCGCTTAAAAGACTTTGAGTTCTTCTGGGTCCCACTAGACACGCATCGGTATTTCGCACAACCCCTTTACTTCGCTGAAGCCTTTTATGTTCAAGTATTCTCTCCACAAGCTTGCAAAATGCATTTGCTACACCGACATGTACAAGTCCTTAACTAATCAAATTAAAAGATATACCCTTTGCACTAGTATTTTAAGTTCTCTCCCTTCTCTTGTCATTCATGGTTGGCCCCTTTTCCTAGTAGCTTTAAGTTGTTTTTAATGCACGTGCATTTTGAAGCCCTTTAGTATCGCTCAAAACCTTTGTATCATAGAGCCTTTTATTCCAACAACATTAGTCCTCACGAACTCGCAAAATGCATTTGTTTTAAGCAAAAGGTATGTGTTTTACCTTTTGGCGCAAGGTATAGACATCGTAGAGCAATGTTGAACTGAACTATTTCCTCCACGAACTCTCGAAGTCATGCCACGTGTCCAGTCTTTTCTATTGATAATGTTTCGTGCAAGAATGAACTATCGGTGGAGCCTTAGAGCTTCTCCTCATGCTCCTACAAATCCCCGAAATGGCGACACATGTCCTGAACCTTTGCAATGATAAAGGGGTATTTTCTCATCACGGAAGGAATTTCAAATTCCCACGATCACCGTTGATTTCCTAAGATCAACGGTTCACATTCAAACATGAGGAACGGCTATCACTGGTTGCGCGTTCAAGCATGCGAAGGAATTAATGGTGGATTTGATCTATATCTACCAATGGGATTGGTTTAATTACTACATTTTCGTAATTCAAATCACAAAAGCTAAGTATCAAAGCGAATTGTTGAAGATTTTCGAGCAAACGAGGGCTTTCACAACGAAATTAGGGCATCTTGTAAGCGATAAACAAGTATATCCAACTATCTTCGTGATAATTTGGGGGTGTAAAGGTGTGAATTATTTGGTATCAAATATTTAGAGAGGTTATTAGGGTTTGTAAGGGGTAGATTTTGCAAAGTCTTACAAAAGTCTTCAAAGAAGTGTAAAATTTTAGAAGCCCTAGTTGTTGAGTTCCAAAACCCTAAATTGAGAAAAATGGCTAGTACATCAAGGGGATATAAAAGGGGTCTAGATGATGATATTATGGCCTAGTTACCAAGATTTGCTAAAAGGCCAACGATGGCCCGAGGGTCTAGGATTCCTTCTGATAGAATTCTCGACAAAAATGAGAATTGTAGAGACCTTATCATTCCAGTCTAGGGTTATGCCCTTTTTAAACATTCCTTCTAAAAAGCCTTGTCAGATAGACCTATTTGCAACATATGGAGATTAGGGTTGGGAAGGTTGGTGGTGCCCAACATATTCATAAATGTTGACCTAATCAAAGCAATTGCACAAGCATACAACTCTGACAAGAGGGAATTATTCTCTAGGGCAGGAAAATTCTTGATGTCCTTGGACAAGGCATATATTTGCAAAGCCTTCAATTTGAATCCCAATGCCCAAATACCTATTGATTTGGGTGCCCTTACTAGAGAATATTAGAGGCATAGGGACATCTATAGGGTGAAGTGGTTGTCGTGTTTCAGGCCAAGAGGGCCCTAACAAGGAATTGAGAAGATTTGCCAGTGGGGAGTAGGAACCATTTGGTTATGACAAATTCGAGGATTACTTTGTGAAGACATGTTTCTCATTATGTCAAGTTTTGGGCCTAGACAGCAAGATTATGATGCCAGTAAACCTAATGGTACTTGCAGTGGACATCCAAAGTAGGGATGTGTAATGTCCCCACTTTGGCCATACGCTCTTCTTTGACTGATAACCTATTTCTGGAAATCCGTAGGTTGATCAGAAGTGAAATTAGGGTTTCCTTGCTTGGAGATTTGTGGCATTTCTAGGTATTTACTATTTTTAGTAAATACTAATTTTGGCAGTGGTTCAGTTGTCAGCCTTCATTAAGTCATTTTCAGTTGGAGCAGTTGTTATTATGGCTTGGTCTTCAGAGAGTTTTATTTGGTGAAAAATATTTAATTAAAGGCATTATGTTTTAATTCTCTGTTGGCACCCCCTTGGCCTAAGGAGATAACTTAAATTGTTTTTAAAGTGGGGCCATGAAGGGTACGCCTTCATAAAGAGCTTTATTAATTTTATTAAGAACTTTATTCCTTGAGCAAAAGTGGACGCCACTTTTATATTATTTGAATAAAGTGAAATATTTGGAGGCTTTTGGGACGCCACTTGAGAAGTTGACTGGTCTTGGGAATTGGAAAGGTCTCTTGTGTCTTTTGAGCTGCTTGTCAGGCAATTGAAGAGTTTTGTTGAGCTCTTATTTATTGAAGGCTTTTGCTACAGCATTTCATCCATTGTTTACCTTACTATTATGCTGTCAAAATGACTATGGACATTTTGCTGTTGCTTCGAGGATGCTACCTCCTAGCCCCTTCCCAATTTCGTGTTTGAAATACAACACCTAGTTGGAACATTGCTGCTTCTCACATCAGACTAGCAGATTGAGCAACAAAGATTGAGAATTTTGGAGAATTCTACAGTTTTGAATTTCCTGGTTTTGCTACAGCTGAAGCTGTTTTCTGTTCATATCTTTTGGAGTGATTTTAATTTCGTTCTGGGTGTTTGAGCAATCAAATTGTTGACTTGAGGTGCCATCTCCCTCCAAAAATCAGAATTTAATTTGAAGTTGTTGATTTTATCTTGAAAAATCGATTTTCTCAAAGGGCCGTACCATTTGGTGATGCATTGGGATTCGTGCCAAATAAATTAGAGACTTTGGTGGCTGTTCTTGGATTCTATCTTGGGCGCCAGACTTATAAGGAGCATTTGCAACTCATTTCACGTCATTCAGAGAAGAATTGAGTGAGTTATGATAATTTCATTGATTCTCACAGTTGCAGTTAGTCAGCTGAGTTCTTTTATTTTAATATTATCGAGATTATGGGAGTTCTGATTTCCTATTCAAATGGCATTGGAGATTTAAAACTGTTGAAAACATCGTCGCGCGGAGATTATGCGGCTCGCCTGGTACGGCGTTGCGCTGGCGGAGGCGGTCGCGGCTGGATTTGGTGCTCTTTCTCAATGGTCACTGGACCGCTGGTTTTGCATGGGTGCGGTTCCAGCGTTGAACGGCTATACCTTGCTCAGTGGTGAATCCAGCCGGATACCGCGGCGACGGTTGATTGTTTCATTAACGATCGCGCTTCCCCCTTTGTTTGGTCTGGTAGGTAATGGAATTATTTTCTCATAGCCGCAGTTGTATCCGCCGCTGGCTTATAATTTTCAATTTCAGACTCCGGAGTCATATGTTAGCACCTCGCCCTCAGTGGGATCTTGAGTGCACATTCTTGACGTTGAGTAGTTCTTCCATTCAAATTCAGTTTCTTCAATTCAAGTTCAGTATCTTCCATTCAAGTCCAGATTTTTAGTTTGAGGCTAACGCTAATCCAATCGTCTATTGCTGGTTATTTTGTGTTACTTCTTCGAAAAAATTGGTTAGCATATTTCAGTGGTATCAGAGCAGAAGACCCTGCCATCCTGTGGCAAATTTGCAGTTGTGTATCAGATGAGTGACAGAGATCTCCGGTACTACACCGATAGTCAGAGCAGATTTTAGTTCAGCTCCTTGTGGTATCCAGAAGTTGGCAATTAGGCATGGCTAATGAAGAAGAGATGAAGTTGGCAGAGACTCTCTTTATGGTTGGAAAGAGACTTGGTAAAGAATTTCAGTCAAAAGAAGATGAACAAAACATTCTTCATTTGTTAGAACAATGTTTGAGACAAGTGAAGCAATCACCTTCAGAGAAAATGGAGTTGGCACTAGCTCCTACAGTGAATTATTTGAACCAGCCCTATTGGTTGGGGCATCCTGATGAAGAAACCAAGCTACTGATCTCTTCCTGTTTCATGGAGATAATAAGAATTGTAATTCCCCAATTGCCCTATGAGGTTGAAACTATGAAGACCATATTAAATATGATAGTGGAAAGTTTTCAAGACCTTGATGAAATTGATAGCAATCAGTACTCCAGAAGAGCTACTATATTGAAGATGTTTTCTGAACTCAAAACAAGTATTTTGCTGGTTGAATTGGGTATGCAAGATCAAATATATTATTTGATCCATTACCTCTTTATTTCAACTTGGAGTGAACCAGAAGAGGATGTAGTTGCAGCAATGAGGAACATTTTAATTTTAACTATCAATGAGATGGATGACATTCCAAAATCCGTCTTAACTTTTCTGTTAAACATTCATGAACAAGAAGGAAAGGATTCCTCTACTGCTGATATGTTGATAAGAGATTTGTTCATTTAGTGTGATAGAAAATTGAAGCCACACATGAGGAAGATAGAGCAGAAAAATGAGGTAGTCATTAATGCAGAAGTCGGAAATAAAATATTGTTTCTCAATGATTGTAAGGTTGTTTCTCAAGAAATACCTATTGATATGCAGTTGTCCGCACATGCTGAGGGTGAGTGTAGGGAGGCAACATCAATTTTGAATACATATGAAGAATTTATGACAAGTGACCAAGAAGATTTCTTTGGTATGTATGTGGATGCTAATGATAAAATCAGCAACACATCTATTCATGATGGGTTTGTTGAAGATAAAAATGATAAATTAATCAAAGCAACCAACTTTGATGACTCTTTCCATATGATGACTTGGCGAAGGCGGTAATTGGGTTTGATTATCAAACTACATTTTGGAGAAAGTTATAGATGAAGATTTCAGTTCAAGAGGATTGAAGAGTGACTCATTCAAAGAGTCAATAGTTCAAGAGGAGCATGATGATCTCTTTCCTATTGATCATTGCAATCAAACCTTTCACATTTGGGATCCGGGTGCGATGTCACCAAGGTATGTTAAAGAACTTGAGTGGGATAAATTTCCCTTTGATCCTGATAAAGTTCAAAATTCATTTTGTATTGCAAGCTATGAAGTCATTGGAGAAGACGTTGTCTTTGATGAAGAAGCTTGTTTGGCAAAGCTCCATAAAGATTCCTTTGAGGTAGCCACTAAAGCAGAGTATGTTGCTACCAAGACTTTAAGAGAATCAATCAATAATGATTCATTGTTTGAAAATATTGCTGTTAAGAAGGAAGCTGATTTTGAGAATCAAGTCAAAGAAAATAAATCAGAAAAGTTGATGTTTGATGAGCAAAGCTTCTTTGCTGATTTTGATCATGGGCCTAAAGAGCTGCAAGTTTTGAAGGATAACTTAATGGTTTCAGAAGAGAAAATTGTTAAAGCATTATCAAGGTTTGATAGCACACACAATTTTGTTGAAGAACTCTACTGGAAGTCACAGTTTGAAGAGAGACAGAATGGAGTTAAAGGAGTCACTCTTTCCAAGTTGCAAACTATCAAAGAAGCATTGGAATCATTAAAGATAGATTATTTGCATTTGCTCTCAGATAGGGATAATACCATTAAGTTTGCAGAAGAGACCTATGATGCCTACCAAGAGAAGGAGAAAGAGGTTGATCGTCTTTACCTTGATCTTTCCTTAGCTCATCACTCTTTATGCAAGGGAGAAAATCAAACTCCTATTGCAGCCACACTTGAAGGACAAGAAGCTGATACAAGGATTATGGAGATCAAGCAAATAGTTGAAGGTATTAATGAACTCCATAATGATGAAACCTTGCTTAATTTTAAGGAGATTCATGAAGATGATGGTAATTGGAAGGTAAATCAAGAGTGTGAACTCTTGAGTTGGGAAGAGAACTTGCCTCAAGAAGGGATAGCTTGCAGCCATGAGCTTGAATCAACAAAGTGCATGTTAGCGAATGTTCAGTTGGGTGTAATGGAGGTAGGAGACCAGCAAGTTGATTTCAAACTTCTCAGAGAATGTAGGGACGAGAAATATTCTGTGATTGATAATCCTCCAAGCTTGCTTGTAAGTGAATGCATAAGAGGTTTAGAGAATTCAGTCTCCATATGGGAAGTGTTGATTCATGACAACTTCCCCATCTTTGACACCAAGGTGTTAAAACATGTTTTGGTAAGACATATTGTTTACATGCCTGACAGTTTATCCTTTGGATTGAGTAATGCTCACACTATCTTGTCTTGGGAGAAGGATTTGAAGACGATGTTTGTTTCAGGCTCCCTTGTTTTTGAAGCTTTCTTGGATAGACTTCAATGGTTTACCAAAGAAGTCAATAATTTTCTGGGTGTGCAATTGGAGTTGATTGGTACTCAGAAATTTGTTGTGAAAAATCTTTTGGGGTATGGTAGGAAGGTTCATTGGAGGGATAAGGATCAAACTTTCAAAATTAATGGTGTTTTCTCCTTTCTTATCAGCCACTTGATGATTCCATTTGTTTATCAACAAATGGATTGGAGAGAAATTTTGAGCAAAGAATGGTTCTTGGCTGTAATGGAACTCTTAGAGTGGGTGTTTCCACCCTTGTGTTCGAGCAATTTGGTCAAGATGAATGTGGATTTTCAATATTGCAGCAGTGGTTCCTACTCTTGTTTGCAGATTTCTTTGAACTCTAATGTTGAGTCTTTCATTCTTGATTCGGTGGTAGCTGCTGGTCACTCCATTGCAACAGCAACAAGCGAAGATTCTAGACTTATTACTCATAAAGTTTGGGAGAAAGTTGAACCTAAACAAATTATTTACCTTCTTAACAATCTATCTCTTGAGTTGAGTGATGTTTTGGCCCATCCTAGTCCTTTGAGGGAATGGGAATTGAGGACAACTTTTGTTTTGCGCTCCATTAATGTTGATGTTTTCATGAGTGGGCTACATGGGTTTATCAAAGAAGACTCTAAATTCTTGAGTTTGCATTTTGCCTTGATTAGTACTTGGAGAAGTGTTGTGTACTATTTCAGATGCATTGGAGAACATTTTCAGTTGAGTATCCATGTTTGGAATCCTCAATATGGCTTGAAGGAAATTGTTACTAGTAGAAAGAGGAATCTTTGGAGAGATAAGAATTTAATTTTCAGATCCTCTGATGATGTCCCCATCTTCGCCAATCATTTGAAGGTTCTTTTTGCTCATCAACTGGTGAATTGGAGAGATATTTCGAACAAAGGATGGTTTAATGTTGGTTTGGAGTTTCTTGAGAAGATGTTTTCAGCCTTGGTCATGAGCAATTGTTCTATTATGGACGTTGATTTTCAGTATTGCAGCAACTGTTCAGTTCATTGCATGATGATTTTCCTAAAATCAGATTTTGAGAGGTTCATTTCAGTTTTCATGGGCAGCTGGTCCATTCATTCTTCCTCTTCTCAATCTTTTTTCAGTAGTGGTTTATGGCCTCAAAAGTGGGAAATGATGCTTCATAGTGATTTGGACCAGATTTGGATAGTGTTTAAGTTCCTTTCCAGTGATTTATTCTATACAAATTCTTGCACTAGTGTTTGGGGCAGCGAACCCTTGCTTGTTTGGGTTCAACCTTTTGAGACTTTTGAGATTTCAGTGGGAGTTTTCATAAATTTCCTTGCATATATCAGAATTATTCAGAAGAGGCATTATACATCCTTGAGGAGCTTTGATGATGCGGCTGTTATGTACATGCAAAGGGCTGTTTATTCTTTTACAAATAGCTATGATGGAGTTACATTTGTTGTTGTGATTTGGTTTGATGCTTTGAGGAGTGATGTTGATGAGAATATCTTTGAGTTGTTTAGAGTAATCTTCTTTATTCTCAGGATGGTGATTGACATTAACATTGCAGATGTTAATTCCTCAGAGATTATTGGGCATGAGATGCTGCTAGATTTTGATTCCATTCCTTCCATGTTTTTCAGTTTGAATTTTAGGCATGTTATCTCCTTGAGGTGGCAGGGATGGTTTATGCAGTTCTGGTGCAGTGTTTTCATTCGTGTGTTCAGAGTAGAGCAGCATCAGCATGATGGAACATTTCCGAGATGGACTTGGGACCCTGGGATCTTACATATTTGGTGGGATCAGTTTGGAGTGTTGTGGCATTGCTTGAGGACAAGCAATTTTGGGAAGGACAGACTGTAATGTCCCCATTTTGGCCATACGCTCTTCTTTGACTGATAGCCTATTTCTGGAAATCCGTAGGTTGATCAGAAGTGAAATTAGGGTTTCCTTGCTTGGAGATTTGTGGCATTTCTAGGTATTTACTATTTTTAGTAAATACTAATTTTGGCAGTGGTTCAGTTGTCAGCCTTCATTAAGTCATTTTTCAGTTGGAGCAGTTGTTATTATGGCTTGGTCTTCAGAGAGCTTTATTTGGTGAAAAATATTTAATTAAAGGCATTATGTTTTAATTCTCTGTTGGCACCCCCTTGGCCTAAGGAGATAACTTAAGTTGTTTTTAAAGTGGGGCCATGAAGGGTACGCCTTCATAAAGAGCTTTATTAATTTTATTAAGAACTTTATTCCTTGAGCAAAAGTGGACGCCACTTTTATATTATTTGAATAAAGTGAAATATTTGGAGGCTTTTGGGACGCCACTTGAGAAGTTGACTGGTCTTGGGAATTGGAAAGGTCTCTTGTGTCTTTTGAGCTGCTTCTCAGGACAATTGAAGAGTTTTGTTGAGCTCTTATTTATTGAAGGCTTTTGCTCCAGCATTTCATCCATCAATTACCTTACTGTTATGCTGTCAAAATGACTATGGACATTTTGCTATTGCTTCGAGGATGCTACCTCCTAGCCCCTTCCCAATTTCGTGTTTGAAATACAACACCTAGTTGGAACATTGCTGCTTCTCACATCAGACTAGCAGATTGAGCAACAAAGGTTGAGAATTTTGGTGAATTCTACAGTTTTGAATTTCCTGGTTTTGCTACAGCTGAAGCTGTTTTCTGTTCATATCTTGTGGAGTGATTTTTATTTAGTTCTGGGTGTTTGAGCAATCTAATTGTTGACTTGAGGCGCCAACTTCCACCAAAAATCAGAATTTAATTTGAAGTTGCTGATTTTATCTTGCAAAATCGATTTTCTCAAGGGGTCGTACCATTTAGAGCTGCATTGGGATTCGTGCCAAATAAATTAGAGACTTTGTTTGCTGTTTCTGGATTCTAACTTGGGCGCCAGACTTGTAAGGAGCATTTGCAATTTATTTCGCGTCATTCGGAGAAGAATTGAGTGAGTTATGATAATTTCATTGATTCTCACAGTTGCAGATTGAAATTTCCAGTTTTCTGTTTTTACATCAGATTGTTGAAGTTCTGATTTCTGATTCATTAGCAGCTGTTAGAGAGTTAAAATATCATTGAAAAACATCTATTAATCTTGTATCTGAGGATTACTATATTTCTTATGTAATTTGCAGCTTATTTCACATTGTACAAACTGTAAACAGTAGTACTGTTCCAGTTTAATTTGCTGCAATTTCTTTCTGTTTCTTCTCACATAAGTCCCCTGGATGGTTTACCGCCAGTGAGGTTAAATTGATTGTAATATCTCATACCCACTCATAGTGGTGAATTCCCACAGCATTGTGGATGCCCGCCGCAGCGGATGAATTGCTTTAATTTGTAATCTTTTCCCCCCACTGTTTGGTGGTAGCGTGGAATTGTTTCTCATGGCTGGTTATCCGCCTAACAGTTTATAATTTCAATTTCTTAGACTCCGTCATATGTTAGCACCTCGCCCTCAGTGGGATCTTGAGTGCACATTCTTGACGTTGAGTAGTTCTTCCATTCAAATTCAGTTTCTTCAATTCAAGTTCAGTATCTTCCATTCAAGTTCAGATTTTTAGTTTGAGGCTAACGCTAATCCAATCATCTATTGCTGGTTATTTTGTGTTACTTCTTCGAAAAAATTGGTTAGCATATTTCAAGGTGTGATATGGATTCAACACCATCCGCAACTTTAATTCCTTTCCATTGGCCTTCACTACATTTGCGGGAAATCAGCCTTCCTAACACCTCCACAAGAATAATAAAAAGAAAAGGTGATATAGGATCACCTTGTCTGATCCCCTTACATGAGCTAAAGAAACCTTGAGGGCTTCCGTTTACCAAGACAGAAAAACGAGGCATACTAATGCAACTTTCCACCCAAGTCCGCCATTCAAGCCCAAAGCCAAATTTCTCAAGCACTTTTAACAAAAAGCTCCTATCTACCTCATCATAAGCTCTTCTTATATCAAGCTTGACCATCATTTTCTCAATTTTCGCCATTCAAACTGAATGAATGATTTCATGAGCAACAATAACTCCCTCAAAGATTGATCTATTTGGAGAGAAACTGCTTTGTTCTACAGAAATTACAGAACTCAACACCTTTTTCAACCTATTGGCAATAACTTTTGAAATGATTTTATAGATCGTATTGCATAAAGAAATAGGCTGGAAATCCTCAAAGGAGTTGACAACTAACCTTTTCGGGATAAGGGCAATAAAGGTGTTGTTTAGATCCTTGAGAATGAAGCCACTCCTCCTGGATTCTTTGACCACCTCCCAGATATCATTGGCAAAGATATCCCAGAACTTTTGGAAAAAAATTGCTGGGAAACCATCAGGACCTGGAGCTTTATCCCCTCCTAAACCGAACAAAGCTTTCTTCACTTCCTTCAGTGAGACTTCCGCCATAAGCATTTCACTTTGTGCCTCCGAAATGCAGCTTGGGATGACATCCAAGATATCAGAATTTGCAGAAGAACCAACCAACGCTGCATTATAGCTCTCAATGAAAAACCTCGTGGCCTCCATATTTATTTGATCAGCATCAATCAAAGTTACCCCATTACCATCCTTGATTGACATTATTTTATTTGTGGATCTGCGGACCTTAACAGAGTTGTGAAAGAACTTAGAGTTCCTATCTCCTTCTTTCAACCATGTTTCCCTTGACTTTTGTTGCCAAAAGATTTCTTCTTGAGCTAAAGCTTTTGAGTATTCTTTATTTAGTTTCTTCTCCAACTCAAAATCTTCCTCCCTCATCCCATGTTCAATTACCTTAGTATGCAAGGCATTTAAAAGTTCCTCTAATCTTAGTTTTTCAATTAAGATATTTTTGAAGGATTCCCGATTCCAAGTTTTTAATTTCTCTTTGATGTGTTGTAGCTTTTTAAAGAATATGAAAGCTTTACAACTAGAGCGCCTTGGAGCATTCAACCACCACTCCCTAATCAGCTCCTTGAAGTTATCCGCCCGAAACCACATCGTTTCAAACTTGAAGGGGCATTTGTCCGGGGTAGACTCCTCTTGGATCCTTAGATTGATCGGATAATGATCTGATCCAGATATCGGGAAGATCTCCACCTCACAAGACCAATTCTGTATTGCCCAATCGCCTGCTAGGAAAAATCTATCTAATTTTTCCGCAATATTGAGAAAGCCCCCTCTTCTGTTAGTCCAAGTGAAATCACCTTTCTTAAAATGTACTTCAATCAGCCCATTATTCACTACAAAATCACAAAAGTCCTGCTGACTTTGTCCAGCCCAACACACCCCCCCAAATTTATCTGATGGTCTCATTATCGCGTTGAAATCACCACCTAGAAGGAACATTCTACCTTCTTCATCACTTAAGGGCCCAGAGAGTTCTTGCCATAACACCTTTTTCTGAGCTGATTTGTTGGGACCGTAAATGTTGAGGATGGAGAAACAAGTTCGCAGCTGTTTCAACTCCACCCTGAACCATTGCCAACTTTTTTCCTGTCTCACAACTTGAACATCAACCACAAAAGCATTCCAAAGTAAACCTAAACCCCCAGAAGCGCCTTCAACACCGGACAATGAATAGTTCCAACGAGCAAAGCAATTTGAAAAGAAAGCAAAATCTGAATCCTTAATCTTTGTTTCTTGGAGCATAACTAAAGCCGGTCTCGTTTGATCAAGACACCTTTTGATCAAACGAATCTTGTTAGAGGCATTGCAGCCCCTGACATTCCATGATAAGATTTTCATGGCTGCCGGGGAAAGGCATAGATTTTCCCCGATCTCAATTTACTTTGACCAGCTGCATTACCAGCCAATTCCAACCTCATCCTGTTTGTTTTAGGGCCTCTCTTCTTTTTCTCACCAAACTTAATTTTGCTGTTTAGGGCTATTGTTTGGTCAATGGTTCTCTTTTCAACAATGCCAATGTTGTCATGCAGACCAAGGACATCTTCACCACCATCATCCTCTTCTAAATCTGACTCAGAGGTTGCATCTTCCATATTCCCTCCACTGTCTCTGACCCCTTCAAAGGCACTGTCTAAGTTTCTTATTGGGGATATGGGAATATCCTTATAAACAGGTTCTTCCACCTCGTTTCCACAGCCAACTGCCAGAGATGATTTTCCCGAATTGCCATCTAGATCTTCATGAATTTGAGGTGGCTGTTGCCTTTCCTCAGTAAGTTGTTCCACACTGTTCTGTAGCATCCCCATCTCCCTTGAGGAGTCCACCTTAGGCTGGGAGTATGAGTGATTAATTTTGCAAGGAAAGTTAACACTTTTCTCTTTTTCATGATTGAGATTCTGTTCCAGGGAGTGTGCACTTTCACTCTGAGGTGAGTCCTCCTGTCTTACCAAGAAGATATTATCACTCTGTATATCTTCCAAACCCATTAGAGACCCCAAAGCATTTTCCATTTCACATCCTTCCTTTAGTATAGGAGTAACCCTTAGGGTTTTGTCTGGGTTGCCAAATTGTTCCATCCGCTTCAGTGGTTTCCCCTCGTAGCCACTTGCAAAGAGGGAATCTATTTCCTTTTTCTAGATTCCTTCCCAAGCATTTACCACTTCCATTGGATTGGAGGTGACACAAGACCTCTCCATTTCCCATTTCTTAGACCCAATGTCATCCCAACCCCTAGCCTCTGAAAGGTTTATTATGTCCTCAGCTAAAGAGTTTTGAGCTAGACCATTTCCTTTTTCACAAGAATTTCGGCTACCATCAGAAAGCTCCTTTCCAATACAGTTCAAACATTCAAAGGGGGTATCCTCTATCTCTAGCTTCTGACGCCAAATACCTTCCCCTGACTTCAGTTCTAGCATTTTTGGCAGCGAGTGAATCCCCTACCGTATTACACAGATCTTAGGGTATATGCTAAAATCTGTTTTATCCACCAACTCTTCCGACTTTACAAAGCCCCCAAACTTACTACCTATCTTTCTCAATGTTTCCTGGTCCCAATACTCTTGAGGAAGATTTTTTAGTTTTATCCATACAGGGATTTCCTCTACCCTTGTTTCATTGGGGTTAAAATTCGGAGTCCAATCTTTTATGAAAAACCCTATTCCTTCCATTACAAAAGGGCCACTATTAATGATCCATTCCTTATCCTGTGTTGTTTTACAGATTACAAGATAAAAACCATTCTCCAAGGTTTTAAGATCACACTCTTTCCCCCAGTTGTGGTCACACCATGCCCGAATTTTTGTGAATGCGGGCCATTTCCCCCCCCCCCATTTCATAAAAAAGGCCCTAGCTTTTAAAAAAAGAACCGAATCACTCCATTCTCTATTATCCAGAAGCAAAGAGGTCATAGTTGCATAGGAGATACTCGGCATTACCTGACTTGAGCCAGCTTTATCCACTTGTTGCTTCGGTCGCCAAAACTTTCCTTCTACCTTTTTGAAATCAATCCTCTCCGCTAAATGCCAAGACCTAAACTGCTCACCCTTTTGTGGTTGAAATCGGCCATTTCATCCACCATCATTCGGGACACCAGCCATAAACGTCTTATTAACCGGAGCTTGCCAAGCCTGATTTGTTTCTGCCCGTCTGGAATTGTGGAACTTCCGGCCCCTTCGTTTATTGAAAGGCCAACAGACTTGAGCCCCTACGCTATAGTTCAAATCCTTGTGCTGTCGAAAACCCTCCCTGTGTCGACGCTCCGCCATTTTTTTCAGTTTTTGACACATATTAATAATTTAATATTATTACTATCATCAATTTAAAATATTATATTCATAATCATTAAATATAATATTACAAATATTAAAACTAATATAAATAAATATATATATAAATAAATGTAATTATCAAAATAGAATAAATTCTGTAATTATTATCTGATTATGACTATGTGGTAAATAAATAACAAAGCATACCGTTAAGGCAGCGATTCCTAACCAAACTATATGCAGCGATGGATTTAAGAAAAAAAGCAGCGATTGAATTAAAATAGTGATTACCTCTAAAACAATTCATAAAGTCATTGACTACTTTGGGGAAGGGCAGCAAGGTTAGTAATAAAGAGACATGCCTCTTTGGGAGGTTGCCTCTATTTAAAAGGACGTGTCTCTTTAAGAGACAAGGGGAAATTAATAAATCTGTAGTATTCTCATGGATAGAGGGAAAAAGGGAAGGGAATGTGAATCATGAAAAAGATTAAGAAATCTGGATATAACTGTGAGTATAAGAGCAGAACTATGAAGAAAAGAAATGCAATATGATTTGAAAAGCAGCATGAGAATATAAGAATCAGCAACTATAAGAGGTTCATTAGATTTAAAATATTATTAACAAAAATATATTGGGAAGTCTAAATATAATTTTTTATATATATATATATGTATATATGTGTGGTGTGTGTGTGTATATGGATATGTATATGTATATGTAATTATAAAATATATATATATATATATATATATATATATATATATATATATATGTATATATTCATGCAAGGGTAATTATTGTAGATCAAGTAGGAATAATAATGTGCATATAGATCTTTACATAGAATATATATATACTTCTAATATGCATAACTATAATCAGTCATTTGCTTTGTATTATTATGTCCATGTTCCACCATGATAGGGAAGTTGGGATCACAAGAGGGGGAATCCTTGTAACGGAGCCACTTAGATACGCCACCCGGGGGTGGGACATAATGAGCCCACGAGGGCCAAGGGGGTTCTGCCTGATTAATCAGGGTACTGCCTTTGGGTATAGGTTGGTCTCCACTAGATACGCTACTCTGGGGTGGGACATGATGAGCCCATGAGGGCCAAGGGGGTTCTGCCTGATTAATCAGGGTACTGCCTTTGGGTCTAGTTCAAGCATGAGATCCACGATTGTAATCTTACCTTCCTACCATGATGTAACATGAGGGGAGGATCAATTATGGGAAATGTTGGTTACGATGCTTAATGTAGATTCACTAATACTTAACTATAATGCCCAATGTGGAGTATTAATTGTTAGGCTATTTTAGAGATGGATTTCTAACTTACTTGTAGGGACTAAACCAGTTCAAAGTATCCTCTAGGGCCTCTTTGCTTGGGAAATTGATAATTTGGGAAAGATTTAGGGTTAACTACAAAAAGGGACATTACATGGCTCAAGACATGAATTGCAATACTCTAAATATTTGGCACTTTAGCACCAAAACTTTCCCACCATGCATCTAAAATGAGAGAAGAAAACTCAAATTTGTTGTCTTTGAGTTTTAACATTAATGTAGAAAAATGGAAAAGAAAATAATTTTTAAACTTAAATCATGCCCTTAATGGATTTACTTGGCTGTAATGTTGTCCGAGTTGCCTTGCAAATGTTTCACACAAAGAGGTCTCCTTGTGCAAGTTTGTATATCTTAATTTTAGAGATTATCTTTGCTCCAAGTTGAGGATCAAGTACCATCCACTCTATGACTGTGTAGAGCCCACTCAGAACCTCCTCATTAGCCTTGAAATTCAAGTGAAATTGGAATGTTGGATTTAAGAAACATGCAACTACATGTAAGGGCTTATGAAGTTGAAGGTGCCATTGTTAATCAATGATGTCACATATGGGATAATGGTTATCGTCAACCTCAACATAAATGGATCTACTGGTCTCTTTGGGCCTATCCATGCCTTCATATATATAGCCAATTGCGGGCTTCTCCCCGTCAACAAATTGAATGAGCACAATTAAAGGCTTTATGAACTGCAATTATTATTAAGCCTTAACATTAACACGTATGATAAAAAATAAACAAATAGAATGGAAATATAAACAAAAATAAACAAAAATATAATGGAAATATGAACTAACCTCTACGGTCTTGTTGGCGTGGTTTTGAGACCGCACCAACAGAATAAAGTTTCCCAGCGGATACTCTATCCTCTCTTGAACAAAGTATTCAGCATGCTAAGATTAGTAAGATCATGCTTTCAACTCCAAGGTTCCGAATACTTAGAATACCCTCAGTTGGTTTGATGTGAGTTGCTGTGTTCTCACGAGGGGACTTACACAATTGTTCGATAGCTGACAACAGACAGTAGACTAAGGGCTTTGCGTGTAATTTGAATGATTTGGCAAATGAGCACAAGTTTCCTAATCCTAACCGGAAATGAACTGAATTAAAAAGGGGTGTAGGGCCTAAGAAGTTAATCTTTTATCTAAGGATGGAATGTGGGATCAATCTCGACAGACTTCGACCAGACTCTGCTCCGCCTCACGTTGGACAACTTACACAAAGTCGGTGCAATCTTCAAGGGAGTGACAAGAGGTTTTCAAATTATAACTCAACATGTAAGCACCATCAGAACGACGCATACAAACACATGAATCACAATCGAAGTTAAGTTTGTAAAGTTTTCCAGTTGACCACACAAGGCAGACCTGCCGTCAGCAAGCCGCTAGTGGTATGGATAGAAATGAAGTTGCCTCAATTAACACCACAAGTCCACAACTAACATCTACTTGCATGAAAGTGAAAACTACTTTACTTTAAGCTACTTCAAAGATGCTACGTGAATTGGAAGGACGAAGAAGCCTCAACAACTATTCACAACAAAGAAGAATTCACCATCAATGAAAATTCTTTTATTATGAAAGCATACATGACAACTTCTTACAAAGTATCCAAGGGGAAGACTTTCCTTCCTTTTCAATCTAAACTATACTATCAACTATCTAATTGCTCTCTACTCCTTCTCTAAGCTCTGCCTCTGCCTCTAAATCTAATTTCTAATGAATTACAAATGAGGGGGACTCCCCCTTTATATAGCTAGCCAAGTCCCAAAAGACGGCTAGGGTTACAATCAATAGAGTGGCCAGAATCGCACCACCTCAGCCCTAAACAATATTGCCCTAAAAACCGCCACAAAGGAGAGGGGTAATAAATGCACCATAATGTCCACCATCATCCTTCTAGAAGATTCCGCTTGCAGACGCGTTCACACTGTCCTTGATCTTCCTTCTTGACTTTGTTCTCACACTGTTCTCGATCTTCTTCTTGACTTTTGTTCTTCAACTTCTTTGTCACTTGAGCTAACACTTAGCCATTTTTCGCAACTTTCCTCCTTCGAGGTTGAAATATCATCTTGGACTACTTAAGTCGTCACCGCTTTGTCTCCACGTTCCTCCTGCAAAACAAGCAAGGGGAGGAGTATTAGAACACTTTATAATATAAATCCATCCTACTTACCTGATTTTCACGCTTTGATCTTCAAGGGCTCATCATTCTTCCTTAGCCAATTTCGCGTTCAAATTCTTCATGCCTTAGCCAAATTTCATCTTCCTCAAGGACGTATCATCTTTCAAAAGTATTAGCTTCAACTGCATCTTCTTCACTTTTCGGCTGACATTTCATCCAACCCCGGCTCGAGCAAAATGTTTTCATCAGGAACTCGATCAAAAATCATCTAGACGATCATTTTCAGGTTCATCCGCCAGGCATATTTTTATCTTGAAAACACATTTTCTTTCTTGCCTTAGAAAATTTTCTCAAATTTTAGGAAAATTCATCAACCTGGTGCCCATTTAAAATCTTCATCCCAGAATCCTCGACAAGCTGTGGAAGACCTTAAAATCCATTCCTCATCGATAATCTCCAATACCCAGAAGAAAATTTTCCTCAGAACGCGTCGAACTCATGGGTGCACAACGAACGGGTTCATTTTATTTTTCTGAATTTTGAACCTTAGAAAATTATTTCCATGTGAAACTTAAATTCGTTCTTTGCATCTGTGAAGATTTCTTGTTGCTCTGACTTGAGAAATTTTTTATCAACCCGTGCAGCTGGCATTCACCGACTTCACTTCTGGCAACTCTGCTCATGTTTCAGGAAAATTCCACCACCTCTCCAGACTTAGGCATTTTTCTAAAAATATTTGTGCCTTAGAATTTTTTTTTTTTTATTCATCTATCATCTTGCCCGTGGTGAGGAATTCTTTATCAACTCACTTAGAAAATTTCTCTTTTAAATGCCTTGGGCGCATTTTATATCTCATGAGGGATATATATATATTTTTTTTAAAATTCCAACGCCTAGCATATTTATCTCATTCAAATTTCTATCACCTTGCCTTTAACGCCTTAGCAATTTTATTATTCACATCATCTCATAGCCTGGCGCATTCAGCACACGTGGAAGAAAAACTCCAACGCCTTCACTTGTCAACTCCTATTCACCTTACCTTATGCGCATTTCACACTTGCAAGAAGACTTAGCTTCCAACGCCTTAGTAATTTTTTTTTTATTTCACCACCACACTTACTCTTTACTTGGCGCATATCTCATAGGCAAGAGGATGGGCGCATATTGCATGTAGAGGAGGATGAAACTTCGAATGCCACCTTTGACTCTTCTTTGACTCCTTCCTTAGCTTGAGCGCATTTCTCATGGTGAGGTGGATTTAAAATTTTGTCTTCTTCCTTGCTAATCTTGGCGCACTTAGGCTAGGCAAGAGGATGAACCTATGCCTTAGAATATTTTCTTGACATGCAATTACCTTCTTTGACTTGGGCGCATTTAGTACATGATGAAGGATGAACGCTTTTGACTTGTTGACCCACTTCCTTATTGGAGCATTTCATAGCTGGTGGATGAAACTCTTACCACGTCCTTAGAGTGACTCTTCACCTCCCTTTTTCTCGTCCTTACATGCATGACTTTGGGCGCATTTTGCCTATGGAGGAGGACGAATTTGTTTGACTACTTTGACCTCTTCCAGCTTATTCTTGCATGGGCGCATTTTAGCCTGTGAGGTGGACGAAACTCATACTTAGAAATTTTTTCAAATATCTTGCACCAACTTTTCCTTGGGCGCATTTTGGCATGGGAGGAGGATAAAACTCTTTGACTTTTTGACTTTCTTGGGCGCATTCTTGCCTTGATGAAGGATGGGCGCATTTTACTAGTGGAGGAGGATGAAAATTTATACTTAGAAAATTTTGCAACATGAGGCCTTGAGTTGGGCGCATTTTCACATAGCTGCAAGATGAACTTTGTTGACTTCCTTTGACTTTCTCTAGCCTGGGCGCATTTTGGCCTGTGTACTTGACGAACTTCATTCTTAGAAATTTTCATGCCTCCTCCTCAACAGGGTGCAATTTGCCATGGCTGCAGGACAAGCTTCAGACTTAGAATTTTTCCTTGTTTTCGTCAGTATTTCATGCCCTGCTATTTATAGTAAGTCCTCTCAATTTTGCATCTCTGAAGCTCGGAACGACTTGAAATTTTGCACACTGCATCCTCCTGACCTCGTTGTT
>VDFB02174966.1:0-41193 GCA_007258455.2 Sequoia sempervirens | reverse complement strand
CTCTAACTCTATAACTCTCTACCACTCTCTCTCTCTCTACCTCTATCTCCTGTCTCCCTCTCTCTACCTACCCCTCCCCTCTCTATCTATTTGTCTGTCTGCTTGTCTATCTGTGTCTGTGTCTATCTTTCTATCTGTTTGTTTGTCTGTCTATCTATTTGTCTATTTGTTTGTTTGTTTATTTGTCTATCTCTCTCAATGTATGTGTCTCTGTCTTTGTCTCTCTATCTCTGTCTATTTGTTTGTCTATCTCTCTATCTCTCTGTCTCTCTATCTATCTATCTGTCTATCTTTGTCCCTATATCTCTCTGTTTGTCTATCCATCTCTCTGTATCTATCTCTTTCTCTATCTTTGTTTGTCTGTCTGTTTGTCTATCTTTGTCTCTATCTCTATCTCTCTTTGTCTGTCTCTATCTCTATCTATCTCTATATTTGTCTCTGTCTCTATCTTTGTCTCTCTCTGTCTCTGTCTCTCTCTATCTCTCTCCATCGCTATCTCTCTTTGTCTGTCTATCTCTATCTCTCTGTCTATGTCTCTGTCTGTTTCTATCTATCTATCTATCTATCTATCTATCTATCTATCTATCTATCTATCTATCTATCTATCTATCTATCTATCTATCTATCTATCTATCTATCTATCTATCTATTTTTATCTGTTTGTCTATTTGTCTATCTATTGGTCTCTATCTCTGTCTGTCTCTCTCTTCGTTTCCATCTCTATCTCTATCTGTATCTCTCTATCTATCTGTTTGTTTGTTTGTCTATGTCTTTTTGTCTCTATCTCTCTCTTTGTGTCTATGTCTGTGTCTATTTATCTATTTGTTTGTCTATTTGTCTCTATCTCTACCTGTCTATTTGTCTATCTCTATCTCTATTTGTCTGTCTATCTTTGTCTCCGTCTATTTGTTTGTCTATATGTCTCTATCTCTGTCTATCTATTTGTCTATCCGTTCTACCATCTCTCCTGTCTGCCCTGTCTGTCTGCCTCACCTGCCTTTGCTCATCTATCTCTTCTAGTCTCCTGCCCCCATTCTGCCTCTATCTCCTGGGCCTGCTTGTCTTCATCCGCCTCATCTCCGCCTCTCGCTCGCTCTCTATTCGTCTTTGTTCTCAGTTTTATCTTTTTCTTTGTCTTTGTCTCTTGTCTTTGTCTTTGTCTTGCATTTGTGCTCTGTGTTTCGTGCTCAGTTTGTGCTTGAAAGTTCAGGCTGTGCTCATGCTTGAAGTTTGTGCTCAGGCTTGTGCCCAGTTTTGTGCCTGTGCTGTGCTCTGTGCTGCCTTGTGCTCGTCTATCTCCGCCTCCCCGGCTTGTTTGTCCATTTGGTTCATTCATTCATCTCCATCTCATTCTTCTCCTCGTCTGCCCCATGGGCTTTTTCTATCTCTATGTCTCTATCTCTCTGTGTCTCTATCTTTGTCTCTTTGTCTCTCTGTCTATCTGTATCTTTCTGTCTGTCTCTGTCTATCTCTATCTCTTTGTCTATCTATTTTTCTTTCTATCTGTCTTTATCTTTGTCTATCTCTATCTTTGTCTCTATCTCTGTCTTTGTCTCTTTGTCTCTATCTCTGTCTCTGTCTTTGTCTCTTTATCTCTGTCTCTTTGTCTTTGTCTCTTTATCTCTCTCTCTCTTTGTCTCTTTCCCTCTTTACCTCACTCTCCCTCCCCCTCTCTCTCTCTCCCCCTCTCTCCTTCCCTTTCTACTTCTCTCTCCCCTCTTCCTCTTTCTACCTAACCCTCTCTCTCTCTCCATCCTACTTTAGCTCCCTCCATCTCTCCTTCCCTACCACTCTCTCTCTACCTACCTCTCTCTCTCTCTCTCTCCCTCCCTCCCCCCATTTTCTATCTCTCCTCTTCCTCTCTCTTGTTTGGCTCTAGAATTCTAAAAATGCATTTTCATTTGGTGAGTGCCAAATTTGGCGCTTGCTAAATGATTTACATCGAGAAATATCGACCCAAAGGGTTAGATGACCATTTCATGCGAAAGATGTGTTTTTTTGAAATGGTAAAAAATTTCACATATTTTTGGTTGTGCTCTCCATTAGGTTTGCACATGTTTCAATGCAAATTTATAAAAATACCATGATGACGTTAAACTCTCTCTTGGATATCTAGCCATATATATTTTTTTCAAATTTTGAATATGTTAAGGTTTTCTTCTTTAATTTATTTTTTTAATGTGTCTATTTTTTGGAAAAAACCAACATGTGGTTTTTTGGGTATAGTTTTTTGCTCGTTCATCAAATTTTGAAATAAATTACATTTTCAATTAGTTTTCAAAATTTTTAGGGGGAAGCATGCTCAAATTTCTAGGTTTTAGGATGTGTCCATTTAGAAAATTAGTAAAAAATCATATTCATTAAAATTAGCCAAAAAATCCAGCATAAACTACATGGTGTTAGCTAATTTCTCACTGAAGCGATTTTTTAAATTCTAAAAAAAAAAGTTAACATTTTAGGGGGGCACACCAAATGCTATGTTATGTTATTTGAAAAAAATAGGACTAGATTATGTGCTCCCCCTTTTTGAAACGCTTAATCTTCACCATTTAAAAAAAAAATAGTTTAGAAAGTAGATTCAAAGCACTACAACTCTTGTTCTTGTTGCATCTTCAAATTTTGAGCATAACTATCTTCATTTTCTCATCGAATATCAAACTTTGTTGATTTCAGAAAAAAAATGTGGCATCTTAAGACCCCCTTTTTGTATCACATCTTGATGCACTTACCCACTAATAATCAATTAAAGATAATTAATTATTATCTAATGCATGATTACTCTAACATTGAAGTAATAGCTACAGAGAGATTTGTTTTGTTTCATCTTATTTTAATTTTTTTTTATAATTTGGTAGGGATTTCGTACTATTTCTCCTATAAAATTTTCCCATTTATTTTCAATGCCATGATTGACAACATGTCAAAATTTGTGGTGGATCTTGAGTTAAGTTGGTGGCCATGGTTTCAATGATTTTTTTATCTTTTCTATATAGTCCTTAAAGCATAAATTTTTTCATCTCATTCACATATTATCTAATTTATATTGAAATCTTTGATAAAAAGCTAAATGCATGAGAGACACCAAAGTGCATAACATTGACAATTGAGGTTTGAAAATATTATATAATCGATAATGGATCTTTATTTTCTACTCCCATTTGATATATAGATATATAATAACATGGTTAAACACACCAAAACACCAAACTTGGTGTACAATGTGGCACTTACAATTTTTGTATTTATGGCTAACTCTCTAAGGCAAATATTTAAAGTTTATATAGCATGAACTCCATGCCACCATGAGATAAGTAATAAGGTGTCAAGAAGTTATAGATTATATATTTTATATGAGAAAAAAATGCAATAGACTGTGTCCCAAAACCCATAGGAAAAATTCTAAGGAATGAGAAAAAATCAATTAAAAAATAAGAAGTAAATTTCATGTTGGAAAATTCCAGGGAGAAACATAATATTACTAGGAAAGATGTAGTTATATGGAGGGGTTATAGTTCTTATTAATCCTTTGCAAGTGGCCCTATGGAATTTTTGAATATGATCTTTTGCATTCAAAATGTGTACTGACCATGTTTTTAGAAGGAAGGTTTTATCGGGTGCTTGAGAGGAGGGGTTAGAAGTTTGAATCACACAACATGAATTTTTATGTAGATTTATTGCCAAATAACAACTAACATGTATTGAGTTTTTCCTCATATATATTTTTAAACTAGAATCCCAAAAAAAATATGTACTAAGGAAGTAAAGCTTTTCTTCATCGCACCATTTGATTGAAAAATGTTTCAAAAATATTAGTGGATGCGATTGTAAGATATACGAAAAATGGATTTGGTGATAAGGCTTTAAAATATTTAAAAAAAAATGCAAATGGCAGTGTAAGGCCACAATATTGACCAGACCACAACTAAGGGAAATTATGCATGGTTTGTGGACTATAGAATGCCATGGTTGCATGAAAATAATGTAAGTAATGTAGGGTACATGTAGTGTTAGAAAAAGGATAAATTGAAGCTGTTATTTAATAGTAGGCTTAAAGATAATGCCACAATCTTTCACAAGAATTTCTTAACTCACACCCTAATAGGAACTTCATGATAGGGAATAAATGTCAGTCGAGGTTTATTGGAAAATGATTTCTATTATATGTGGTAGAGAGTGGGAAAAATACATTCATACATCAAATTTTGGTGTTTTTATCTTAATATCTAGATAATATAAACAAATAAGAAAGGAGCAAACAAGAAAACAATAAATAAGAAAAGATAAAGGGTATGAATATATCACAATAAATAGAAAAATAGTAAGCATACTAATATTTCTCTTCAATCCATTTGGATTCTTCTAAGTGTTGTTTGCTACAAATTTTTTGTATTTTTCTCTGTAGTATTGATTGGATTTATATGCAGTGTGGATAGTGATCCATAATAAAATGTATAAATACATTTTTCAATTGTAAAAAAACACATAAAAAGAAAAGAAATTATTTGATACAAACTATCAAATATCCACCTTGAATTTTGAGGAGGATCTCAAGTGAAATATTTGAAATCAAAACACATGAAATGAAAGCACATTTGATATTATCACATTTATTAAGAAGAATTTTGATATTATGTTTTGACATCACTCACCAAGGAATAGATAACAACTATCAAAAAGCTGTTTAATGATAGCTTGTTTCTAGTTGGAGACTTGTTTTCGACTGAAACCCAACACACAATATAGCCTATTGGCTAAAACGAAAATAAAAAACTAAAATATGATAATCAATTACTTATTGCCTCTATATATATAGTATTATTAGACATATGTATTGTAGTTTGAGTTTTTCCTTTTTGATAGTTTTTTAAAGTGAGTTGCATATTCTTTTGTATATTTGTATTGTTCAATAAAAAATATTATTGAATATGTTGATAGGTTTAATATATTTTTAAATACGAGAAATCAAAGGAGAGTTGATACTATTAATAAGTTAGTTTATGGCATGTTGATATATTTGAGATAAAAGAGGCTTTGTCAACCTCCACTACATTTTTTGTATTTAATATGACTATTTTTGTTTAATATGATTCTTTGTTGTACCTCCTAAGGTAATGTGAATAAATAGTGAATTTAAAGATTAGGCTATTTAAATATTGGAAGAGTTGGTGCAATGAGTGGTTTGACAATTAAGATAATGATATTAAGTATTATGAGTGCATATATAGGTGAAATGTAACAAAAACTGTTTTGATTAGAGGTAAAAAATGGGTTTTGAAGGGGCCTGGAACCCTTTACAAAAAGGAACAGCTGAAGCAAAAAGGAAACAACTTTAAACAACCATCAACCCAAAGACAAAAAATCACCAGCCAAAAAGCAGCCAAAAAATGGCACACACCACTACATATTGTTCAGAATTTCAACAACTTCCATCTCACTAGCATCAAGTTTCTGTCCGTTAACCCCAGTATCAGAAACCACCATACCCAAGGCCCCAACCTAAATTTTTAGTCTATTTCTAGTCCTAACCCCAGGCCCACTAGTTTTTACCTCACCACTCAAAACATAACCTTTAGCAACAACATAATCCTCCCCAGTCAGCTTACCCTCAGCAGCCATAACATCAACAAACAAAATTTCCTTTCTCTTATTAGGGGAGAAAGCCATTGCGGAGTTTGACCTAGTCAAGACTTTAGGAGCTTCTCCACTCTTCATAACCACATTCCAAATTTTGTCAATTTTCTCCTCAAGGGATAACATTCTTGCCTCCATACTCTGTTTCAGATTGACAGTTTCCTCTGCCACAGTATTAGCAACAGTATTGAGACTAGCCATTAAATTATCAATTTGGATTTGGATCAAAGGGTCCTTAGCCTTGTAAGCAATGCTTCTAATATGAACATTAGTCCTATTGATCTCATGAAAGAACCATTTACAAAGTTTAAAAAACAAATTGGCATTGTCACGGTCCGAACCCAACACATCAGAAAGATCCTCCTTATCAAAGTTTTCAATGCGATTTCCCACAACAACATCCTCTTCAAAAGAAATCTCATGGAACTTATCCTCAGAAGCATCCTTACCTTTACCATTAGTGACAAGAGACTTCATCCTACGAATGGAATTGGCAATTTTCTCCACAACAACCATCCTCTTTTGAATCCTCTCAGCATCCGCTTTCTTAGCTCGACAGCTTGTTCACCACCCACAACTCTAACCTTCTGCTTAGGCAACCCAATGACAACGCTTAGAACATCCTCACCATGGAAGCCACTAGCCACAAAGAAAGGGGCATTCTTCTCCAGATGTTGACCAGGATTCAAAACCCTTCTCTTCCGACTTCCCTCCTTAGGATCCTGCACAAGTCTAGATGCAGGGGGAGGACAAGAAGCTTCCCCATAAATATCATTTTTGTCTTTGTCCCCCTTAGAAGGAACAATCACCTCCACATCATCACTGCAGGCCGTATAACCCACTTCCTCATCCAATTTCCTTTTCCTAGATTTACCCTGAACAGGGGATATGGGGCCCTCCTCCAAAGAGGCATACGAGTCAGGGACATAATCAACATCATCATCCCTATCAGACTCATAATCTTTATTTAACATAAGCATCCTCTTCCTGGGTTTCTTAGAATCCCTTTCTTCACCCGACTCAGTTTCATAACCCTCCCTAGCTTTAGCCTTTAGAGTAACCAGAATTTTCTGGACATCATGAGCTTTAATATGTTCATCTATCAAAATAATCAACCCCGCATGCAGGACAAGGTTTTTGGGATTCTTCCTATGCTCTTTAATCTCACAGTCCATCAACACCAGCAAATAATAGGGAGATGACACCCATTTTTTGTGCCTAAAATGGTTAAGCAATATAAAATGGTAATTGTTAATGGCCGTGTACCTTCCTTCTAGGGTTACATACCTCATGATTTATTTGACAACATCTCTCCAGAGAGCCTTCAAGGAATTCCTCAGATACCCACCACTCTTCTTAGGCTTCAATTCATTACTCTCATTCTTCTTAAAGAAAAGAGACATCACGTCCAGTGACTCTTTCTTATCCCTGTACACCTTCATACCCTTAATCGCAAGGCCAGTAATCTAGGCTATGAACTCCTCATCCACCGCTATTTCCTTTCCACCCAAGTCTAGGGTTCTCCCTTTCCATCCTTTCTCAACCAATTTAGTAACCTGAGTATTATTTCCATGTAGTTTTTCCATGAAGGGAGTTAGGCTACCCTTTTCTAAAATTGCCCACACTTCCTTTCTCTACTTAGCAGTATCACAGGATTTGGGCTTAGCACAATTTCTGTCCCCACCCATGACGATGGAAAACAGAGACCAAGCACTCAACAAGAAACTCAGAAGGAAGCAACAGACACCACTCATAACTGAATAATCCAATAGAAGACTCTGGAAGCTTATGCGGCTAACACCCACAATCAGTGTGAAGGAAACCATAGGACATACATACCATAATGAATTCAAACTACGCACCATATGATAGCCTTTCCTCAAAATCATAACCATACCCTCCTTCCTAATGATATGCCAGCACGTGTGAGCAAGGACGTGCACACCTTGAAGAATAAATTAACTTTCATTTATAACAATAGCCGTGGCCTCATAAGGGATGGGGTAATTTAAATCCCAAACCAAACTATCTCTAACACCAAAGTTAGCGAAGAAATCAACTAACTTATTTCCCTCTCTCAAAATATGGGAAATATAAACATTATCAAAGGATTTAATAATTTCAATGGAATCCTTGATCAAGGCCTCAATTGTCCAAGACGGAGGAGATAAATTCTTCAAATTATTAATAATGTTTAGAGAATCACCTTCCAACCAAATATTCCTATACCCTCTTCTCTGAGCCAAAGCAAGACTATGATAGGCAGCCGCTGCCTTTGCAAAGTGGTTTGTCTGGGTTCCCAAAGGGAGTGCCACAATAGAGACAAGCCTACCATTAGAATTTCTAATCACTCCCCCACATCCTGCAGGTCTCAGATTACCTTTTGCAACACCATCAAAGTTGATCTTAACCCAACCATCCGGTGGTGCCTTCCAAGCTACACCCTCTCTTGAATATTTCCCTTTAGAGATCAGTAAAGATATATCACAGGGCAACTTCCACTTTTGAGCAATTGAAATATCATAGGAGCAGAGATTAATCTTCTGACCAACATGGAAGGAGATCCTAGAAAGAAAATTCTCCTTAATACCAGTACAAATCTTATGGGCCACAGATAAAATAGGAAGAGTAGAGTTTCTAAAGATTCTGTTGTTACATTCCAACCACACCCCCCAAGTCAAATGAGGCAGAGAGAGGGACCACAAAATTTGCAAGGCCAGATTAGTTAAGGGGCACACCCATTGGAACCATAAATCTTTAACAGAGCTTGGAAACACCCATCTAAGATTCCAAAGTGAAAGAACATGATTCTAGATCACACCAACATATCTGCACCCAAACAACAAATGACAAGTATTTTCAACTTCCTCTTCATAAAGAAAGCATCTATTGGGAAAAATAAAACCTCTTTTTATCAGATTGTCAGTAGTAAGAATTTTATTCTGACAAAATAGCCAGAAGAAAATATTGATCTTAGGATTCAGTCTAGAGGACCAAATAGAATCCCAAAAAGGAGGTGGACCCGTAAAAGAATCATTCAAAGAAAAAGCCGAAGCAACAAAAAATTTACCCTCAAAAGATGACTTCCAAACAAACCTATCAAGAGAAGGACTAACAAAAATGTGAACACAAGATATAGCCTTATAAATAATTTCAAGACCAGGATCCAACTCATACAATTTCCCCCAACAACCTCCATCAATATAATCAGCAACAAATCTGCCAACTGGACGCAAACCAAGGTCCATAAATGGATGATCCCAAGGCTGATCCTTAAGAGGTCCATTACCAATCCAATTATCATCCCAGAATAAAATACTCCTCCCATTCCCCAACTGCCAGAAGATACCTTTAGCAACAAGCCTACGAGCCTTCAGCATAAAGTTCCACAACACAGAGCCATTCAGGGGATTAAACTCATTAGAAATCACATCTATGATCCCATTAGCACCATGTAAGTATTTACTCCAAGCAATTTTCGCCCACTCACTTTTAGCTAACAAAAGATTCCACAACTGTTTCCCCAAGAGGGAAATGTTAAACGGTCTAATTTTGTCAATACCCAGCCCCCTAGCCTTCTTCAACCGATAGACATCATCCCAAGTCACCAAATGAGTTCTTTTTTTATCTTCAACCCTTGTCCATAAGAATTTTTTCTGAATGCCTTCCAAGATATCCACAAATTTCCTTGGCATATGAAATAGACTAAGAGCATAAACCAAAATATTCTGTAAGGTAGATTTAATAAGCCGAACTTTACCCACTTGGCTCAATAAGGCCCCTTTCCACCTAGCCAACTTGGAATTAAAATTGTCAATCAAACCCCTCCACAAAGAATCAAGAGCCTTAGAACATAAGGGGAGTCCCAAGTAAGAGGCAGACAATTCACCAATTTGACACTGCAGGATTCTAGCAATCCTGATCTGTCTTTGAATCAGAGTGTTGAAGAAGAAAATAACACTCTTTTGTAAGCTAACTTTCTGCCTAGACGCAACCTCATATATATGTAAAATCCATTTAATTGCCTTAACTTCCTTTATAGACACCTGCCCAAGCAACAAAGAATCATCCAAAAATTATTGATGAGATCAAACAAGATGAGCAGAAGAGGGGGCTAACCCAGACATAAGTTCAGAATTAAAAGATCTTTAGATAAGGCAACCCAAAGACTCCACCATAATGATAAATAGAAAAGGAGAAATAGGATCCCCTTGCCGCAGACCTTTAGAGCAATCAAAAAGAGGAGAAGGAGATCCATTGATGAGCACAAAGAACCGAGGGGTTGAAATAAGTTGAAACACCAAAGCCACCAACTTCTCCCCAAACCCAAAGGAGAGAAGAATCTTAGACAAAAAACCCCAATCCACCCTATCATAAGCTTTGAGTAAGTCAAGTTTAAGGATAAAACTAGCTTGCTTATTAACAAAAATAGAATGAATATTCTCGTGCATAGAGAGAATGGAATCTAAAATTTTCCTACCAGCCACAAAACCGTTCTATTGAGGGGATATGATAAGAGGAAAAATCTTTTGCAACCTCAACGCCAACACCTTGGAGAGAATCTTATAGATAGAGTTGCACAAACTGATAGGCCAAAATTCCTCAAAAGAAACAGCACCAGGCTTTTTGGGAATCAAAACAATGAAAGAGGAGTTGATTTCCTTTAAAAGGGAACTTGATCTAAAAAACTCCTTAGTAGCTGCCACCACATCTTTCGCAATAATTCCTAGAAGGACTGAAAAAAGAACATAGGGAAACCATCAGGCCCCAGAGCCTTATTAACTTCAAAGGAGAACACAACTCCTAGAACTTCCTCAGCCGAAGAAATACAAACTAATTGCCTATTAGTTTCACCATCCACCAGTTGGGGGATATCCCTTAGAATATCGTCTTGACAAGCCCCATCAAGCACACCCTCCACAGAAAGCAACTGATAGAAGTAAGAAGCCGCAACAATCTGGAGATCAACATCCTTTTCCAAAGCTTGATTGTTATAATTAATCAAATTAATTCAGTTTAAAGCTCTGTGTTTCAGTGTAGAAATATGAAAAAACTTAGAGTTTCTATCACCACTCTTCAACCACATAATCCTCGAACGATGCTTCCAAAATTCCTCCTCCTTCGCAATAATATTATGCAATTTGGAAAGCAAGACATTATCCTTCAAAATCAAATCCTAATTATACCTAGATGATTGAATAACTTGCTGAACCGTGTGAAGCTCCTTAGACACCCCATCTTTCTCCTAAAATATATGGCCAAAAGAGGTATGATTCCATTTTCAAACATTAAGCTTAACATTAGCCAACTTTTTCACACTCTATACATAGCCGACCCATCCACATCGATACTCCACCAGTCCTTCACCAAACTACCCAAATCACGATGGCACATCCACATTTTCTCAAACCGAAAAGGAAAATTCTTCTTACCACCCAACAAATCCACATATAGAGCCAAAGGAAAGTGATCTGACCCCAATTTGGTTAAAGTTGAAAGAGAGCAGGAATAGTGGACTAACCACTCAGGGTTTAAAAGGGCATGATCCAGCTTGACTTGGATAAGGGCATCACCCACATGCCTATTCGACCAGGTAAAGGAAGCCCCTTTCAGATCAAGATCAAGAAGAGCTGAATCATTTATGAATTGCATAAGGTCATATCTATTGTCATCCACATTTTGTGATCCACCCATCTTATCAACATCATGCAAAGGAGTATTAAAGTCACCAATAACCAACCAGTTATCAATATTATGACAAACTTTAAAAGAGGCAAGGTTCACCCAAAGCCTTTTTCTAGCACTTTTACAATTAGGAGCATAAATATTAGACAAAGTCCAGGAAAACTTATCATTCAAGTGGAAGAAAGAAGTAGCCACATGACTACAGTCATTGAAAACCTCCACACCTCTAATAACCCGAAGATACCAAAAAGTGACAATCCCACCAGAGGCACCTGTTGCCTAAAAGCAATGAATACCACAATCTTTAAACAACTTCAATTTCAATCTAGAAAGTTTATCAACACCCATTTTCATTTCTTGAATTAAAACAATATCAAGATGATGATCTCTTATCAGATTAGCTAGCAGATCATGTTTATGAGGGTGATTCAAACCCCTCATATTCCAAGAAATAATCTTCATGTAATTTTATGGGAAGTGCTCTTAGAGCACATATCCAACAGAGTTCTCTGCATACCATCAACAATATCCATCTGACTCTCTTTATCCCTAGTGACATTAGCTGGGGGCCTACCTCTACCACGCGGCTCAGATCCACAATCTAATCTCTGCCTGTTTCTTGTCACGACACCCGGCGAAGGAGAATGCTTCTTCCTATTGTGGCCACGTACCATGACATAAGGTGGGTTATCCACATCCTTAGACTCCTTGGACTCCTTCACATTAGGTTTCATCTCAAACCCCTCATCTTTCAACACCACATTTTGAGGCCTTCCCCCAAGAGGAGAACTAGATTCAACCAACACAGAAGAAATACTATGAGGAATCCATTCCCCATGGGGGGAACTAGATTCAAGAACCACAAAACAATTATTTTCCTCCAAAAGTACATAACTATCCATATTGGGCACCTTTTCAACCTGAAGCTCCTGATTCACCTCCCCTTGAGCTGGTTGACAATCAACCACCTTCTCTAACTCATTTAGAGATTTATCTTGACTGGCTTCCAAGGAAGGTTCACCTCCCACCTCCATCTCCAGAGCTTGAGGTATTTTAGAGTCCACCTCCTGAGCTTGAGGTTTCTATTTTTTTCTCCACTATTTCATCATTTGCTTAGGAAATTTGAGAGGATATTTATTTGCCCAATGGCTAACTTTTTTACAATGGAAATAGGTAAAGGGGTTCAATTCAAATTTAACCATCTGCTCCCACACTCCAAGTTTAGAGTTAATCTTCACCATGGAAGGAAAATCAACAGATTGCTCCACATTTACACAAAATATGGCATAAACCGACCACTTCCTTGATGCCGTCATTTGGTCGATTGACAACAGACAACCAAAAGTGCTAGCAATCCCCTTAAAATACTCCTCATCCTAGAATTCTAGTGGGAGGCCAGGAAATCTAACCCAAACTGGAGCGACAGAGAACGAACATGAGTTCGGATTAAAACCCGTTTCCCATTTCTTCAGCATCAAGGATGACTTTCCAAGGAACCACGGGCCCCTTGTCAATGCCATCGCCATATCAACTTTATAGGTAAAGGAAAAAGAGAAGAACCATTTGGCCATAGCAGCCACATCTATTTGTCCTTTAGGTTTCCAACGAGTCAAAGTAAACTTATGCACCAACTCAATATGAGGCCGAGGACCAACAAATTTACCTAGTAGAACCATGTCCATATTAGTCACTCTTTTGTCAACAATGCAATCTAGGATAATAACAGAGTACTCCCCTGTCTTTTTATTAGCAACAAAAGGAATAGGAGGTGAAGTAATTTTTCCTCTAGGCTTAGCCCCAAAAAAATTAGACCAATCGATAGAAGATCTCGACAAGAGAACATTCCTTGCTTTATCAAGCCCATGACCCTCCGCAAAAGGAGTCCCATCACACCCATTCAAGGACAGGGAATTCCCTGACCTTTCTGAGGCATGTACCACATTTTTAGAGCCAGGCACCAGGGAATGCTTCAAACATACATTCTTTGAAGCCCCTTTTCCATCAGACAAAACATTAGCCACAAAAGGGGACCCACTCAGCTTACATGTAGCAAGGGCCCCGCCTGACATCACCTTGTCATCAGCACACCGTCCACCATTATCGCTTGAAGCAACATCCTGATCTCCCGCCTTTTCAAAATTTAAAAAATTTCCACCACCATCACCACCACCTAAAGAGCTCCCCATATCATCGTTTGTTTGTTCGTAACAAAAAATGTTAAATGTGATAGAATTTCAAAAAGAAGTGATAACATAATTTTTTTACTTAATTTTTTTTTTAGACTGTAGGAATCGGTCGGGTATCCATCCCCCTATAAACTGCAGTGCGCTTGGTAAATTTTTTTTCATGTGACTAGTGGTGCTGGCGCAACACGCCCTCCGGTACCACGGGGAGGGTGGGGAGACTAGACCTCATGACCTATTGCCTGCAACAGGATGCTTTAGCCAATCGAGCTAGGCCCATTGGTGCAAGAGCACCTTTTCACCTCCATGATTCTATTTTGTAAATGATTCCATTTTTCCATTTGTAGAAGTCATTTAAAAGTCATTTGCAAAAAAATGTAAAAATGTCAACAATTATTGCAATCAAAGTGTAAAAGTTGCATAAATTAGGAGTTAATGGGTCATTAGAGTCTAATCAATAATAGGAAGTTACAAAATAGTTGGAAACTGATTCTATATGGTGTAAATTCCTTTAAAAAGGCCTTTGAACTCCTTTTGTACTCGTTGGTGATGGAATCCTTGGATCTAATAAGAGAAAAACTCTATTTTTTTGCACATTTTCCAAAAAAAATTGACTATTTTCAGGCTTGTGTACGGCCTGTACGGACTTGAAAAATGTGCAATAATGTTCTTGAAAGTTGGTATTATTAGTCACCTTCCAAATCTACATTGTTTCATGCATTTTAGTTAAGATTTGTTGAAGATATGTTCATTTTTCTTAAAGTTGCTCAAAACCCTCATTAGGGTAACAGTATGAAAAGGATATTGTGTTTCTCTTAATTTGACTAGTGAAATAATCTAAGAATTGGTATGAAGGTATGTATGCAGGTTATCTTTCAAAATTTAAAGTTGTGGAGCCTTAACTCATGGTCTTGGGTGAGAACAAGGAGGCCATAGGTCTGGGTTTTCACTAAAAACTGAGAAAAAGACAGTGATCAGTCATGTAACCCATGTTGGACGATTGAAAAAGCATTTTCATTGAGTGGAAATGTTTTACAAGGGTGTAAGGGAGTGGTAAGTGTCAAGTCCATCAACAAATAGTGGATGAACAAGTTTGAATCTCTCTTTATACTGACTGTCTTGTGTAGACAGTGACATTACAGTCCTAAAAAGACAGTTACAAGTTGTTATGTTTGTAAGAGACTTAAACTCATTCAAAAGTTGATTCATGGAGAAAGTTTACATGCTTGTTGAAGCTTTCCAAGGTTGGATTAACAAAGTTACTTGTGTCTTGAGTTGTTTGATGGTGACTGTCCTTTAAGGACAAAATATTTTGCAGCCTACCTCTAGGATAGTCTTAAGGATTTAAGGGATGTGGAGGGGCAAAGTGAAGTAATGGTTTGTGTTATTGGATTTGGGATTCTTGGTGAGTGTTAAGACTATGTTTTGTCATGTTTGGACTATTGGAGATGAATTTTTTTTGTTCTTGAATGATTCAATGCAATGCATTTGAGGGTGCACTATTGAAGTCTTTTGAATCCTTGTATCATGAATTGAGATAATGGTGTTTGATGGATCTAATGCACTTTTGGATCTCTGATTTCATATGTAAATCAAGTTGTGGCTATTGAAGTTGAGAGAGAGTTAGTGTCTTCCTCTGACTCTGTATCACCCATCGCCCCATAATTTTTTTATTTAATAACTTACAAATAAATAAATAATAAAAAATCTAACAAATTATCCATTTTTTTTAGAATTTCGTAGAATCTTTAAATGTCATGTAAACAAAAGTGTTGATATGCAAGGTCTAAGTATGCAAGTATCTATTGTTTGAATTTATATTTGAACATGAAATGCACAAAATTTGTTGATGGAAAATGTTTTGTTTATCAATTAAGGGATTCTATTTTTGAAACCTTTTTTGGATTTATTTTTTTTCTATGTGGGTCTTATGAATTTTATATAAGATTTGTGAAATTTTAATAGAATAGTTTTTGTATTTGTTTCTTTCAATAGGGCCATGCTAAAAATTGGAACTACCAAATAGTTGTGCATTCCATTATTATATTCTATAAAACATTATTTTTTATATTTATTATTTTTTACAATTTGATTAATTTTTGATAATATTTTCAAAGATAAAATGTGTCAATGAAAAACATTGCAAGAAAAATATACTACATGACCACTATTAAAGTTATAGGGATGATATTAGATAATGGTTGTGCCTCTCCTATATAAGACCACCCACTTATTGTGGTTTTGAAAAAGTAATATACTTAATTTATCATTAACTAACTATAGTAGCTAAATTTGAAATCTTTTTTGGTGATATATTATTATGATATCCAAATCTAAGAGGTTTTTTGTGTTATTTGACACTACACATAAGCTTACCGAAATTATTATTTAAATTTAATGAGACAAATAAATCAAGTCAATTTGAGTTTTTTTATTAAATTTTTACTACAATGGTTAATTTTGAAGGGATTTTTTATTTGAAGTTAACTAAATAGAGGTTTTGTGAGGTTTTTATCAATTTTGGCAACCAATTATTAGGAATTTTTGTATTGTTAGAAAAATATGTATGTTTTATACCAAATTAGTAATGTAGTTCATTGTTGTTCTTAGATAATTTATTGAGTATTTAATGCTTGAACTTATTTAGCTCATATTTTTCTTGACTAGATTTAATTCATGTTTTATTTGTTGCATAGGGAATCTTGATCTATAAGGCGTGCAATGGAATTTGCAAACTATAGGTCATAAATAAATTATTAAGTAATGACCATACATTTGAAAAACTAACAAGATGTATAATAAGAAATTTTTTAGGCTGTACAAATAAAAAACACTTAAGTTGAGTACAAAAAACATTTCCACCAAACTGCACAATTGAAAATCTCCCATGCTGTACAAATGAAGAATTCCCATTATGTACAATGGAAGAACACCCACATCATGCAAAGGAAGAACTCCCGTATCATATGGTGGAACCTTTGAAATTTCATGTTCGACTGATCTAACATCTTTACTTGGGTGGTTTCTTGGTTTTGAAATGCTACAAGGGTTTATGGTTTTATGCTATAGGGTTGGTTTTCCTTAGCATATTTTCTTTCACCTTAATCCTTGTTCTTCTAGTTGATTTCATGTTGACTTGTTGCCATCCATTCCTGGTTGCGTTAGTCTGAACTTATGTAATCAAACTCATCCTTTTACCGACCCCTTTACCTAGTCTTGTTGGTCTTTTCGTCGATGGGAAATAATTGCACATCAAAGTTTAAAAGGGATTTAATATTTTATCTTCAGTCTAAAGTCTTGACCCTAGAGTTTATATTCCCCATTCCTTGTTAACCTAGCTGATGCCCACTTTTAAGTTGCTAAATTTTTCACATGTATGTTTGAGCTTTTAATGTAGGCAGTTGGATCATTTGATTTGATCTTGACCGTTCCTCTCTCCCCCGTTGTGTTTTTAATATCCATTAAAATATTCCAACAGGCTGGTAGGTGGGTGCCACATGTCTTATCAATTATCGGGGCCTATTATCATGTGAAGGTAGCAAGCATTAAGTCTTGTGAGATCAACGGTGGTGATTGAGGCTGTAAGATACATCAGGGAGAAGATTCCATGTCGGTAGGAGACGTTTTAGAGTCTCTCCGATGAAGTGATAAAACACCATCGAAGGAACTACATCAGGTCGGTGGGAGCTACTTTGAAGTCCCTTTGACACAATGATGATGCTTGATCAACTACTATGATCAAGCCTTGGTGATCAGATGATGCTTGTTGTAGAGTCAGGTGGGACCAAACAGTGAGGAGGGTGATGTCACGTGGACACACAACTACAGTTCATCAAAGAGATAGATGAACATCGATGAGACTTGTTGATTGGTCCCTTCGACATATCGATAAGCACTTCATTGAAGAGACAGTGGAATCTCAATGTGACGATCTCAAGAGTCTCTTCAACATGTTGATAGGGTGGGACCAAACGATGGTGGAGGATGACTTGATCTAACGACCAAGATCTCATCACATATGTTCTTCACATCGTTGATGGAATATATGAGGGACAGGAAGTACCAGTGATAAGAGATGGACGCTTAAGCCTTATGTCCATCGCTTCACCTCAAACCATCGCAGTTGTAGTCAAAGGATTGAAGAACACGAGTGACAAGCGATGATAAGGGTGATAACAATTTTAAAAGCATGTGGATCATGACCAATCATCTAAATCAAAATCAATCAACAACTACAATGGAGTGCTGTGGGTTAATCTAAATTATCACTGCTAGCCCACGGGGGACCCACCAACATTTCTCCTTACATAGCGGGCAGGCGGGCTATTGACGTGTGGACATCTTTGAGGCCTGAGGAAATTGTGGAGCCGCATTGAAGAGATAGTGGAATCTTAGTGAGACTATCTCAAGAGTCTCTTCAACATGTCGATATGGTGACGTTTGCTGCAACAATAAAGGGATTCCCTTTGGAGGGCGAGAATTATCTTCTTCAAGCAATGTGCAAAGGAATTTTTTCTCTTATGAATTTCCCCTTCCCGAGTTGCAAATATAACTACTTTTGGAACGTTTGAAATGAAATTGAAATGAATGTCAAATGTAAATGTGACAAAATGTGCAATCTGTCCTAAGGCTTGTTGGCTTCTTCGTTTCTATAAGAAGGAATTTATGGCCATAAGTAGGGGGTTCTGATTTCTGGGAAGGCTTTTAGCTTTAGGTTTTGGCCCATGAATGAGGCTGTGGATTGGGATTGTTAAATGCTAAGGGTAAAGATTCATATGCTGTAAATCTAGATATTGTAATGCTCCTATAACTTGAATGCACATATTTGAATGCATACTGTTATGTAATTGTCTCCATGTTTTGGCTATAACATCTTTTGAAATGAAATAACAAAGTTATTGAGGTTCTTCAAACACATTTGTTGTTTGAGTTATCTATTTGTTTGCTTTCCATTCAAGGAGTGGTGTAAATGCTTGCAAGTAGGTAATAAGGGTGTTGTATTTTCATGTGGATTGCTAAGGAGAATTTCATGATAGGCTTAAGTAGACCTTTCTGTCATAATGTGATGGAAGTTTGTTGGTCATCAAGATTATATTATAATATTATGACATGAGGTATGATATGTGACTCTATATCCCAAGGAAGACAATGGTCTTGCGTAGTTGTCTTTCCCCATTCTCAGAAATAATCTTTAAATTCAAACAACTTTCAAATGCTTTTGTTCTAAGTTTTGTTTCTGGAAGTGCAATGTACTTTTGTATTCTCATGCTCTAAATGTTGAGTGTTGTAAAGGAGTAGCCAACCCCTTGAAATATTCTATTTATTGAGCATTTACACGAGAATTCATCTATTATTTGCAATTTAAATGGTCATTTGACTGCATAAATTCATAGGTACATTGTGTGGGATTACCCTCCTAGGTTTTGTAGAGCTTGAAGTGCAGGGGAGAAAAGTGTAGAATCCATCTCCCATTTGTTGGCTACTCATCTTGAAGTTCTTAAGCATAAGGACTGGCTATCCTTTAGAGGATTTTCAAGGTTTAGTTGGAAAAAACACCAACATCATACAATTGAAAAAGTCTTAACTAGTGGTCATACAAAAATTAAGGAAAAATTCTAGTTATTTCTATAAAGTTTTCATGTATACTTAACTTGCTTTGCTCTAAAATTTAATCATGAAAAAATTATCATTCATCTAGAAGAAAGATGTCATTCAAATTGTATTATAATATTTTTTGTCATTGTAACTATTTTGGATCCATATTGTTATGTTGAATAGACGTACATTTAATCTACTTAATTATTATATGGTTTACTATATTTTATCTAGAAAAATATGACTTCCAATTTGTTCCATCTTAGACTTATTATGTTCATTTAATAGAGAGAAGGTTTTAGCTAATCGTAATGAATGCGAAAACCTAAGAGAGATATGATATCAACTTTGTATATTAGATTTATCGTCAAATATTTTTAATAATTAAATTGACTTATGAAGATATAATTATAATTAAATTATTCATTTCTAACAAAAAATTATGAACATACCTATTGTTCCTATAAATTTAATTGCTAGTTCGACATCAATGTAATAGGACCTACAAACCTCTAATTTATCAGTAAAAGTTGTCATGATTTAATGTGCTCTTTCGTTCATAGCACACTCTACCAACCCTTCCATTCCAATTTGTTGTATACATCCATAAATTGATTTTTCAACATGAACCAAAGGAGGAACTTTTAAATAAAAAAAATATTAAAAATATAGTGGCGGCAATATGGTGGTGGTGATCTTTGCATGGGACCATGTCATAAGCCCAAACACATTCAAATAGTGTCATAAATCACCTTTAGAAGTGAAATCAAGAATGATGTAAGATTCCAACAACTACCCATAGTGGTGGCTATATGGTCGTGGTGATCCTTTGCATGAGACCATGTCATAAGCCCAAACACATTCAAGCCATGCCATAAATCACCTAAAAATGAAATCAAGATTGATGTGAGATTCCAACAACTACCCATGGTGGTGGCAATACCTTGATGATGATCCTTTGCATGAGATTGTGTCATAAGCCCAAACACATTCGGGCCATGTCATAAATCACCATAAAGATGAAATAAAAAATGATGTGGGATGCCAACAACTATCCATATTAGTGACAATACAATGATAGTGACCCTTTACATAAAATTGTGTCATAAGGCCATACCATAAATCACCTTAGAAGTGAAATCAAGAAAGATGTGAGATGTGAGATTCCAACAACTGTCCACGATGTAAGTTTCATTGATGTGAGATTCAACAACTATCCATACTGGTGGCAGAACGGTGGTGGCGATCCTTTGCATGGGACCGTTTTATTAGGCCGTGCCATAAATCACCCTAGAAGTGAAATAAAAAATGATAGTGAGATTCCAACTATCCACGGCGCAAATTTCTAAACACGTGAGGTGCAGATTAAATCCACTGAGCTCGGATTGCATGTACACCGTCCCGTATAGATAGGCCGCGTGTGTTCAGATTCCACCTCCACGAGCATCTTGCTCGAAACAATGAAAGGGGAAAGCAAGCATTCATTTTGTTGTTAAGAAGTCTAGAGAGGACACCTTCAATTAGCACGCATAGACATTTGAAGACGGAGAAAACAGACCACGACTGGATTGTTTCAGTTGAATCAAGTTTAGAGGGCGAAACCAGAGCAGATAAATCCCATGATGATCTCATTCATACCGTTCCAAACTCTCTATTGAGTAAAAACACAGAGGTGTTCTATCATCCTCAAGTCATCTCCTTCGGTCCTTACCATTTCCGAAAAAAAGATGTACAGAATGATGACATAGAACTTCTCAAGTCAGAAGTGGCAAGGAAAATACACCTTAAAATCATGAGTAAAGATGACTTGAAATCATCAGAAAAGGTGGATGGTTTTAATCTGCGCGAGATCCGGGAAGACATGAACGAAAGCTGTGCTAAACGAGAAAGAGGCTTAAAATGGGTGATGGAAAAGTTTAAGGAGAAAGAGAAGCAGGATAGAATAAAGAAAAGCTATGCTAAAGAATTTAAACTCAGCAGTGAAGGAGTGTGTGCGTGGATGATAGTGAGGGATGCCTGTTTTGTTCTAGAAGTCCTCCACAGGTTCCGGGAAGATGAAGATGCAGAGAAAAGCGTGAAGGCTTTCATCGATAGTATTCTTAGCAGGAAACGATATCATCCTCTGTTGACAGAAATTGTGAAAGACATGCTCAAGATGGAAAATCAACTACCATTCTGCGCTTTGGAAGAAGTCAGGCTTTGTATTGTGGGATCAAACGATGATATCTGGTTTGAGTCCGCACTAAGAAACTTATCCCCCATCAAAGGAAAACATATGGGGAATCGGAAATACAACAGAGGATCTCATATCTTGCAATTGCTTCATGATTACATTGTTAACCGTCAAGACCAGGACGCCCTCAATCCCCAGTCAGGTAGCTCCTTTAGGAAGATTTCAAAACTTATTTTTGACATTATAGGCAAGACTAAAAATGTTTTCATTGACATTCCACTAGTAGGGTGTTTATGTAGTTGTTTTTGTCGTCCTGCAACGAAGAGAAGCCGGCGAAATATAATATGTGTATTAGGATATGCGGTAATCCTAATACTTTTGTCCCCAGTTTTTGTCATGTTGTTCATTTGGTACTGCATTAAGATCCACATGTACCCTGATGAGGGGCAGATAGGAAAACATGTTCCAACCGTTGAGGAACTAAAAAGAGTAGGAGTGAAGTTCAAGAAATCGGAGTGGATGGGAATTAGTCACAGTAAGTTCGAGAAGAGCGATTCCACATTGTATTTTGTTGTACCCCAAATAATTTTTTTTGGCATTCTGTGTAAATTGAGCTAAATCTTGTTAAAATGCCATGAAAGGTCTGTTTTAGGTCAAACCAATCATAGAATCTTGGTGGGTTTCTGTCAAGGAACACATGTGCAAAATTCTGAAAATTTGAAAATTAGGGTTTTTTCCCCTATTTTCAGGGAAATCCCCCGAAAATAGGACCTTCCCAGAAATGATCGAAAATGATTTTGATAGGCTTAAAGGCTTCACGATCACATTGGTCAAGTCAGAATCATCAAAAGACACGTTTTACTCTGGTGGGTCTATTTCTCTTTTTCAGGAACAAAGTTAGGAGCTCCACAGCCATTAATGGCAGATTGGCCAGTACCAGGTGCTGAAAGCTAAGCTTCAAAAGCTTCAACGACACAACCATGGCGGAAAAGGTCAAAAATGATGCTATTTGATGAAGGAGATTCTTGAAAGTGAAAAAGGTCAAAATTTGACTAACTCTGGAAATGTTACGAAGGAGAGATTGTTCACATGCTGAAAAGAGCCTTCTTCAAGCAGGGGCGCCCATGATCTTTGAAGATCAAATGCAGTCAGTATGATCATCCAAAGCAGTCATTCTTGACGTTTGAGTGCTGGCTCGACAGTGAAACAAACATCCAGATCATCCGATGAATAGATCACTAGCAACTGCTGATGAAGCAAAAAGATGCAGTTGAGGAATTGTCAGGAAACCACAGTTGACGGCGAAGTTCTAAGAAAAAAGAGCCTTTCCAAAAGAAAGGCGCCCTTCTTTCTTGACCTCCAGATGCTGATAGATGATAAAAGGCTTCCCAGGATAACCTTCTCAGCCCAAATGGATCTCGGAAACGCAACTGCAAGCATCGACATCTGACAAAGCATTCAACGGATAATCCAGATCAAAGTAGGCAACTTTTCAGATGAAGATAGTCAGCCCAAAAGGTAAAAGCGCCCTTTTCAAGGAGGGGCGCCCTTGAATAAAGGAACCCTAATCTGAGATCCAGATTTCCTGAAGACAGTCATTTTTGGCAGAACAGAGCGAGTACCTGATGAGACATCAAGTGAAAACATCTGACTCTCTGATCAACGAGAAATCCAAATCAAAGCACGAGAGGTCATTTCAAAAGGCTGAAGAACGAAGATCAAAATTTCACTAAGGCATTAGCAAAAGCGCCTTTTCTTGGGAAAGGCGCCCATTCTGTTGAAGCCCTAAACTCAGCTTTTTATCATCATCTCTCCTAGGCACTTCTCTTCAGTTTGGATCCAGCTCCGCAGTGAATGTGTCTGTGACGTCTCAGGATCAACAGACAACGCTAGATTCAAGATCAAACAGAGAGCTTTCAGGAGAAAAATACTTGAAAAACTTGCAAGAAGCCAAAAGGGACGCCCAAAAGAAGTCAAAGGCCATTTGTTGACTAAAGTCAAAAGCTTTTGAGTTAAAGTTGGCTAAAACGCTCCACGATTGGTGGAAATCACCTTTTTAACTTTAGATCAAGCCAAAATCACCTTTTGAGCTTGAGTCAGGTCCCCAAATTTGTGGATCTGAAGCTTAAACATATATATTCAAGGAGAAGGCGTCCCATTTCATTATTTCATTGCAGGTTGAAAGATAAAAACAGCCACAAGCTCTCAAGGACGCCATTGAAGATCTGAAGGAGGTTTTCATCCGTTCTTCATTTTTCTTGCAGATCTGATACAGGAAAGGATTGCTACTTTGAGGATTGGATCCAGAGATAGAATTTTCCAGGGAATCAGATAAAACTTCCAATCCATCTTTTGTCTTTTTCCTCTCTTCTTGTCTTAGGTTTTCTTGCATCTGACAGAGAAAGCAACAGGCTACATCATATCAGATCTACTGGGTAGATTCAGCATTATTTTCCGGAGAAACCCATCTCGACAAATTTTCCAAAATCAGTAAACTTGCTGCCCCTATTTTTGGGGGTTTTTTCGAAAAAGTTTCAGAATCCAAATTCTGAGGGACTGGGTTTGTTCAGCATTGAAGCACGAACAAAACCCATGTGCCATATTTTTTCGGAAAAATACTTCTCGGCAGGGCGCTATTTTTAAGGGTTTCCGAAAATCATCTGAACTAGGTCAAGCTTACAGTCAATCTTCAAGTTTTTCAGGATGCAGTACTCCTAGGTACAGTACGAGACCAAGATGATCTTACTCCATGATTACCTAAAAACAGTTGACACAAATTTACACCAAGTAAATCCAGTGGTCGATTTGGAGCAGCTAGAAGGCATGAATCAAATCACATTGCAGAATATCGAAGAATCCGGGTTGCTGCAAGCCGCATCAATTCCCATCACACTTCAAAGCGTAGAACTTGTAATTTCTTGTATCAAGCATTACAACCCTACCACCAGAGAAATCAGAGCAGCAGATGGAAGAATTGTTTGCAGTTTAAAGCCTCGGGATATCGAAAGGTGTTTTGATATTCCATCATGTCCTAACAGCAAAGTCATATCAGTGACGGAATGTGAGAAAGCATTTGAGACCGCCAAGGACAAATGTCAGAAGGTTATGGCTGAAAAATGGCTAAAAGTGACAAGGGCAAGCTTGCCTAAGTTGTTGGGACGAGGAGAATGTAAAGATGAGTACGCAGTGTTAATCACTCTACTCAATAGAATCACGAGAGAAGAAGATGGTCATCAATTCCAGCTATGGATGTACTATGTCATCGCTAAAATCATTGGCAGGAGGGAATATTACGACTGGGCCACTTTGATCAGTGACACACTCCACCGACAAATCACTGGGTATCTGGAAGCTCATAGGTTCATGTGCTCCTACCTGGTATACTTGATAGCCTTCCAAGGCGATTTCAGGTTATTGAACAATGTGGGAACCTTAGGTGTGCAGAAGGTTCACGAACATTTCACACGTCTTGAGTTTACTCAAGCGGAAAGACACTTCAAGAAGACAAGTGATCACTTCACTATGCACACAGTACGTGAGCTTAACCATGAGATGCACGTGCGTATTTCACAGACAGCCAGAGAGGCAATGGCGGATTGGGCGGATTGGTTCATCCAATTTCCCACATTCTCCTACATACGCGTGTATGGCTACATTGGCCACCCCGCCATGCTACCAAGACACCCTTCGGATAGGGTAGTCTTCATGGAGTTCCTGAGACAGTTGTCCGAGGTTCATATCCACTTGCGCTTGAAGAGGAAGACAGCTGTTAACTTTCCCGTTGAAATGGGACTATATAGATGTGGATTCGCGGCAGATGCAAAGATGATGGGTCAAGAAACAGCGAGGTATAACCTCAAGTATCTCATTAATAGAAGATCCTATGATCCCAGAGGACTCTATGCAGCACACCTCGAGCAACACTCGTCACATAAGTCTTCTATGGAAGATTATTGGGTGAATTGTAAAGACGAGTATGAAGTGCGAAGAAGGAACTACAGCAGATTCAGACTCCCACAAATTGCTGATTTCATGTCAGCAGACATTGAGGGCCTGTCAGATGATGAAGGGGAAGTCATTCTCCCCTCATTTTTTGCAGATTCAGTTGACTCCCAACCACTCTCGAGAGTGGATTGGTATGCCAAAGAGGATACATCTATAGAAGAAATAACGAGTAGAGTGGTTAGAAATAGCCAACTCTATCTCGACAGCAAGAAATCAAGGAAGGTGATACCTCACAGAACAGAGCCGCCACAGGTTCAATCTACACCACCTTCCACTTCAAGAAGGAAACCAAGGCGGAAGCAACAACAGTAGAAGCAGCAGCAGAAATGGTGCCGGTTATGGAAACAGAGCCACCCATATCACTAGTATCATAGCAGACACAAGTCCTCATCAACTTGGATTCGCCACCGAGAGACATTGCTCCAACACAGTCTCACACATCTAGCATTCAAGGGCCTCACGTCCCTCCTAGCGAAGTTCGCCGAGATTCTATTTGGCTGGAAGGCTTCCTAGGAAGAAAGAGGGAAAAACCCTCGTATGAACTTGACTTTACTGAATTCGACCATGTCCCACAAGACACGTCGGCGAAGAGGTTAAAGAAACAAGTTCACATAGAAAGGAATGCAGAGTGCGAGATCATCATAGAGACTGCCGCTCCACCAGTAGAGAAAAGCATACACGAGGTTCAAGTAGACGACTACACTTTGTCTCAAATTAACCTCGGGAAGACTACACGACAGGTGGAGGCCGACCTTCTCAGAATAGCCTCGGTGAGCGTACAAGAAAGGATGGCAAAGGATGGTAAAGAAAAGGCAGCCTTAAAGGCTGAAAATCAGAAACTGAGGTCTTACATAACTAGCTTGATACATGGCACACCCAACGTCTCAGCCCTACCAACAGGACTACTAGATCTGCCCGCCGAACAAAATCATCGGCAATTGTTAACATTCGGCAAACACTTGAGAAATCAAGTGGAAGAGTTTGTTCTCAAGGGTAGATGCATACTGGCAAACCTATACCAGTTACGGGATAGAGCACATGAACTTCGTGTGGAGATCCAGCAGTCAGAACAAAGGATTGCAGAAAAGAGGCTTGAAGATGAAAGTACAGTACTGAGATTTGCAATTAGCATATCAACGATATCGAGGAAAACAAGCAACATCTTTGCTTGGAAGGAACAATTGGCATACAGAAAGCCTATGACGCTCATTCAGTAGAGTTGATTGATTACAGAAGGGTGGTTGCCACTATTATCAACTTCGCAAGAATGTTGGTAATATCCTTCCCTTGCATGGAATATCAGCGTGAGGGAGGAGAATACGTTGAGTTGGTGACTGTACAGAACCAGTTCAGGGATGTCATCCGCAACACTTTTCTTGATGATCCAGAGGGTTGCAAGCTGGCTAAGGTAGCAGCTTTATCAACCAAGTTAGAAGAGGCAGCATCTTAGTGTATTGACTTCGGAAATCAGCTCACAACGGGTGAGGTCATGCTCCGACGCCACGTCATCATCCTACAGAGCATTAACTCCCCAGGAGCTGATGAAGTCAATCAATGGATTGAGACACTGTTGATTAGTGGTGAGCTATAAATGCACCAGAAAAGGACGCCATACACCCTCCAAGTGGCATTCATGAGACTTGAGTTGACTTGATGCTTCTTTCCAAGTCAACTCGAGATGATATTAAATGTAGTTGGAGTTAACTTGATGCTTCTTTCCAAGTTTAACTCCACTTTCCTTAAATCATGCATTGTCAGATCCCACTAATTAAGGATGTCTAATTGGCTTCCATGATTTGTGGATCTTAGATCTCCACTAAATGTGGATGTCTATTTGGAGGGAGACTTTACATTTAAGTTCACCTTTAGTTTGCTTTCAGTCAACTGAAGTAGTTTCCAGTTGACTCTTTGTTGACTTTCAGTTAACTGAAGTAGCTTTCCAGTTAACTGCTTGTTCCCCCTATTTAGGAATAAATCTTGCTAGTTGATTGGCAAGAACTCATTGTTAACTCAAGGAGATTTTGGGGTTGCCCACTCCTTTGAGTTCTATAAATAAGAGCCTTGGGCTCATTATTTGTTTAACTTTTACTTGCTATGCAAAATTGCTGCGCCATTGTTGCCAATAGCTTTGAAAGCGAATACTTGTTCACTCTTGGATGAGAGTTCGTTGGACGATTGTAATTGTGCATGATTTCGTGCCTTTGCTTTCCCAACTTTTGTAGTTCGTTGATGAAGCATTGAAGAAGAATATCAGAAGGCGCTTGCATTTTGATCATCTTATTTGAGTTATGTCTACGTCCTGTGTCTAATAGCTTGTTGTCTCATTTCCCTCCTCGGATAGGAGTCCCTCCTCCTTGGATATTTGTTATTGATAGTTATCGTTTGATGTTGTTTAATGTGTTGACTTCCAAGCTATACTTCGGATAGGAGTCCCTCCTCCTTAGCAAGCTCGTTGGCCAAGGCATCGTGATTTTGTTGTTTCTAGTAAACTATTTCCTAAGCCCATACCTCGGATAGGAGTCCCTCCTCCTTGGCAGGTCTCAGATCTAGTTTACCGTGTAGAGTGTTTGCTTGTACCAACCTTATCCCGGTGTATACCCGAGAGTTCAGAGCCTCGGTCATATTCTCGGAGACGGCGAATTCAGGTGATCCAACCAACCCATTCCCGCTCCTTTACCCTCATGCTCTGTTTACCTTGAAGGTATTGGATAGATAGAAGCTAGTTAGTCGTAGTTGAGATCTGCAGAAACCAGAGAAAAGCTTAGCTACGGCGCATTGTGTTTGTGCACCCTTGTGTCCTGCCCCTGAAGCCTAAAAAGATAGGAACTTTAGTTACATTTCCCTTCCCTACGCATTGCTCCCAGCAGAGAGGGACTTCTCCTCTTTAAGTAACGAAGAAGTGTTGCAAAACATTTGAAATAGCTGAACGTTTACAATCAGCACTCCAGAGGTGCTAATTTAAACGCCAATAGTTTTCTGGCGCCCACCATGGGGCAACGAGGCATCAAACTTCAAGAAAAGCTAAACGCTTTTATGTCACGGGAATGACTATCTGGCGTCCTTGGGCACCAGTAGAGCAACCTGATCTTGTTCCAGCAACTCTCCAACCAGATCTTACATACATTGAAGGAGAGCAATCGGATATCATCAGTAGCTTGCGGATCTTCATCTTCGAGAAGAATACATCACCAGCTCAGTGGAGAGCCGCAGCCATTACTCTAGACCAGGAAGAAAGAAAGGCTGATCTAGCAGCCGAGAGACCAGTATTACCTCCACCTGCGTGGCAGTAAACATCCTGGCTTATCAAGTATATACAAGGAGGACCAATCCTCTTTTCCAAGAAGAAGTCGGAGAAGCATCCGACACAGAGCAGATCTTTCAAGAGGTTCGAGAGCAATTTCTAGAAGAACCTCAGCAAGAACCTCCTGCTCAAGCAATGGCCGACAACGTTAACATTCATAACGGCATTGGCCATAATAACGGCAATGGCAATGGCAAGAATGGCAATGGCCACTACATCAACAATCTTTTCGGCAATGGCCGAAATGCAAGAGTTGTTGCCAGACGTGCTGCGCCACTTCCATGGGGTAATAACATAGGTCCATTGGCCTTACAAGGCAATCATGAACTTCCCAAGGGATCACGAAAGCATTTCCCAAGATTCTATGGCGATGGGACTAAACATCCCGATGAACATCTCTCAGCATTCACAGCGGCCTGTTCCGTTCTGTCCGTGCCACATGAAGATATCGCCGTTCGACTCTTTGTCGAAACTCTTGAAGCAAATGCAGCTGACTGGTTCAATCATTTGCGACCAGGGATTATCACAAACTAGGAAGACATGAGCGAAAAGTTTTTGGCCAGATTCAGACCTGCTGAAGACAGTCATCAACTATTTGCCCGTTTATCTAACTCAAAGATGGAGTCCACAGAACCGATGAGGGAGTTCGTAGCAAGGTTTAACCGCCTTGTTACACGACTTTCCCACACAATGAATCCATCCGACGAGATCCTGATGAGCAGCTTCATTAATGCCCTACCCTCAGAGATAGCCTTTTTCATAAAAGGCAGTCATGAAGAAGACTTGTTGGTAGCTCAAGAGAAGGCTATCGAGCTTGAGGATCACATGATCACTACGGGGAAGATGAAGAATGATGCCATCAGACCGCTGGTCTAGACATCAGCAGATCCATTGCTACAAAAGGTAGCAAACGAGGTGACCATCCTCAAAAGACAATCACCCAACCAAGGGCAGCAAGCAATGCCCACACCACCACCATATCAACAACAGCAGTACCAACCTCAACAGTAGTACCAGCCTCAACAACCTTATCAGCCGAAGAAAAATAATTTCCAATCATTTAACAACTTCAAGCCGAAGTTTTCAGGACCACCTAGATAAGCAGAACCTGAGAAATCCAAAGTGTTCTGTTGTTTCCATGATTCAGACGAACACACTGGATCTTCGTGTCTTGAGAATCAGAGGATGAATCAGATAATGGGATATGCCGGAGATGCAATTCCAAGCTCCAATACAGTACCTTCAAATTCGAACATCGCTCCACCTCAAATGGACGATTTCGATGGCGACTCCACAACGGGATACTTTCATAGCGAACCCGTAAATCAAGAAGAAGAAGACTACCGTCAGTACAATCTTGCTGTCAATCACGAGAACCTGTCAACACCCGTGTTTACACGTGCTCAGCATTTCAAAGCACAGAAAGAAGAAGACGAAAGACGGCAGTCCAATGAAAAGGGAAAAGAAGCTTCCACTTCTAATCCCAAGTCTACGCATGAGTACGTCACACCAGTTCCTCAAGAACCGTCTTCGACGAATTTTGACATAGTGACATCCATGATGAAGACGAAGGTACAAATTTCACAGCTGGAGTATCTCCAGGATCATCCCGATCAAATGGATCGGATTCTCAAGGTGATTCAGAAGCCAATCATCATACAACCCACATTGCTAGCATCTTCCGTGCCAGCGGGAGAAAAGCCAAAACCTTTTTACATATCTTTGTATATGGGAGGATATAAGCTTAGCAATTGTATAATTGATTCAGGGGCATCTGACAATGTCATGCCTTTACAAATCATGAAAGCTCTAGGACTATCATGCACGAAAACAAAAGAAAAGTGTTATTCACTTGAATCAAAACCCGTGCCATTGGTAGGTCAGCTAAAGGATGCTCAAGTAAGATTGGAATCTTGCCCAGAAAAGAAGATCATGATGACCATTCTCATAGCCGACATCCCAATCAGTTATGGAATGCTCCCGAGCAGAAGCTTTTGCAAGGATCTCGGAGGCGAGATTCAACTAGATTGGTCGTACGCGACAATCCCATTAAAAAAGGGCACTTTCAAGTTGGAACATGAGGCTAAGTCAACATTCACGGTGGTGAAATCTCAAGACCCACAAGCACAAGTGCTACATCAGAACATGGGTCCTGGCACGTATGCCATGCTGTCAGAAGTAACTAAAGAAGATGAAAGTCTTGCACTGGCCACGCAAACATTGAATCAAGATTCAAGAATGTGGAATATGCAATTCGACAGTAGTTGCTCAACAGTAGGATCGGGAGCAGGAGTTGTCATTTCCTCTCCCGAAGGAACACTGTACCCATTTGCTTATCGCTTGCAGTTCGACAACACGAACAATACTGCAGAATACGAGGCGCTCATACTTGGCCTCAAAAAGGCAAGAGATATGGGTATAAAATACCTTCAAGTCGAAGGTGATGCAGAGCTGATCGTTCAACAGGTCAGAGGACTGTATCAAGTAAGAAGAAGTCATCTTTCTTCTTACCGACAAAGGGTATGGAATGCGATCGACTGGTTCAAAGCATTCAACATCGAGTACATACCACGTGAGCGGAATAGCAGAGCGGATTCCCTTGCGGTATCAACAGCTCTTTTCATGCCCCATTCTGACTTTCGTCAGAATATCTTCGCTATTGAGCTCATCTACAGGCCGGCCATCCCCGACAACTGCGACAATTGGCAGGTTTTTACTAATGATAGAGACATTCAAGAGTTTCTTCACATGGATGACAATTATCAAGAACTATTCTTTGAAGGTAGTGCTTCTCCCTCCAAGGAATATATGGCGGAGAATTCTGAAGTCACGTAATCTGGCGTCATCCAATTAAAGGGCAATAATATCCCCAAAGGTCTAGTATCCTTAGAGGATATATTTGACAGACACGACAGACGTGTTCAGGATCAAAGGAATTCTAGTGACAAGACGTCAGCCGACTACCAACAAGTCAACATTGGTACGGAAGATAGGCCTCGGCTCGTCAACCTAGGCAAATGTTGCACTGCAGAAGAAAGCGACAATTTCATCTCTCTATTCAAGCAATATCGAGACGTCTTTGCATGGTCCTATGAAGACCTAAAAGCATTCAAGCCAAAGGAATTGTCCCATACAATTCCACTAAAGTCTGACATCAAGCCCTTCAAGCAGAAGCATAGACACTACAACCCGCGTATCCAAGATACAATCTACGCGGAGGTGAAAAAGATGGTGGATGCCAAGATCATATACCCGATCCACTATTCTACCTGGGTGTCCAATATCATTCCTGTACGCAAGAAGAGTGGAGAAATCCGGATTTGTGTAGACTTCAGGAACCTGAACCAGTTGTCACTAAAGGATAATTATCCTTTACCCATCATGGAACATACATTGCAAACAGTAACCGGTTCGGAGATGCTGTCATTACTTGACGGATTTTCGGGATACAACCAGATTGCAGTAGCTGAAGAAGATCAACTCAAAACAGCGTTCACCACTCCATGGGGAACGTTCGCCTACGAGAGGATGCCCTTCGGTCTCATCAACGCCGGTGCTACTTTTCAACGAGCCATGGACTTAGCGTTTGGCGACTTAAAGGACAAATTGATTGTTGTCTATCTTGACGACCTTACCGCTTTCTCAAAAAAGCGGCAAGATCATTTTCAACACTTAGTGAAAGTGTTTGAGAGATGCAGGTCCCATCACATATCACTGAATCCAAAAAAGTATATCTTCGCAGTGACAGAAGGCAAATTGCTTGGTCACATCGTCTCTAAAGAAGGGACTAGGATAGACCCTAATCGGGTAGATGCAATCAAGGATCTGGCTCTTCCTACAAATAAAACTGGGGTACATTCCTTCTTCGGCAAAGTCAATTTTATACGGAGATTTGTACCTGACTTCTCAGAGCTGACCAAAGACATCTCGGAAATGATGAAGAAAACAACTGTTTTCAAATGGACCGATGAAGGAAGGAAGGCGTTCGAGAAAATAAAAGAGGCCATCAGTAAAGCACCAGTGTTGGTTCGACCCGATTTCAATAAAGAATTTATTCTTTATTGTTACGCGTAGGAACATACTCTCTCTGCCATACTGACTCAGAAGTTGAATGAAGAGACTGAGTCACCTATCGCTTTCATGAGCAGCAGCTTCAAGAATAGTGAATCTCGGTACTCCCAAATAGAGAAAAACGCATATGCCGTGGTGAGGGCTGTTAAGAATTTCAGATTCTACATCCTAAACTCTCACACCACTGTGTATGTTACAGACCCTGCGGTCAAGAGTGTCCTCACTCAACAAGAAATGGGCACCAAAAGAGGCAACTGGATTGCAAGAGTTCAAGAATACGACTTGGATATCAAGCCTACCAAGCTCGTTCGCGGGAGAGGCCTATGTCAACTCCTAGCAGAAGATGGTGATTTAAAGCATCAAGCTGAAGATGGAATCCCAGGAACAGAAATGAAAGAAGACCTCCCAATGGTCTTATTAGTTGAATCTGCTCAAGAGTGGTACACAGAATTATGGTACTACCTAACCTATGAGGAATGTCCAACACACTTGGATAAGTAGCAGAGAAGAACTTTGAAATTACAAGCACAAAGCTATGTACTTGGAGGAAATGTTCTATACAAGCGTGGGCTTGATGGAACATTCCTACTATGCGTCACCAAAGATCAACAAAGACAATTGATGGAGGCATTCCACAATCAAGCATGCGGAGGTCACTTCTCATCAAGGGTTACCGCATTCAAAATCTTGCGGGCATCATTCTTTTGGCCGACTTTGTTCCGCGATGCATATGACTGGGTGCACAGATGCACATTGTGCCAACAATTTGTTGGTAAACTTAAGCTGTCAAACCTTCCACTCAGGCCGATGGTGATAGATGCTCCATTTCAGCAATGGGGCATAGACTTTGTGGGACCTATCAATCCTCATTCTAGCAAAGGACACGTCTACGTCGTCACAGCGACAGACTATTTCACTAAGTGGGTTGAGGCAATTCCTGTAAAGCAGGCTACTTCTGAGGTGGTGTGTAATTTCCTCAAAGAGAACATCATTACACGCTTCGGAGTACCCAAAAAGATTGTGACTGACAACACTACAAGCTTCTCGTCAGAGGAGTTGATAGAATTTTGTTTTGACTACGGCATCACCTTGTCCCATTCTTCAGATTACTATCCACAAGGTAATGGACAAGCCGAATCATCAAATAAGAACATAGTCACAATAGTGCGCAAGATGGTTGATTCCAATCAACGGGCTTGGCACACAAAATTGTACGATGCTCTTTGGGCTGATAGAATCACACCCAAAAGAGCTATCGGCACTTCACCTTTCATAATCCTATATGGCACTGAAGCTGCGTTACCCATCACTCTAGAGTTGTCCGCTTTGCAGCTGGCATCCACAATAGAAGATGAGGAATTCAAAGATCCTATTGAGAAACGTATCTTATGCCTGATGAAACTTCAAGAAGAAAGGGTGGAGATAGTTGATAAGATCACTCAGCATCAAGAGCGAGTGAAGAAGATCTTCGACAAGAAGGCTCGGCAACGAGACTTTGAGATTGGAGATAAAGTCCTATTATGGGACAAGAGACACGAACCAAAGGGAATGCACGGAAAATTCGACTCCCTTTGGCTGGGGCCGTTCTTGATTCATAATATTGCAGGAGAGAATTCCTATATTCTCTCACATTCAGACGGAAGGCTCTTTCCACTGCCTTACAGCGGGCAGTACTTGAAGCATTTCGTCCCTTCGGGGATGGGGTGAGTACATATTGTAAATACTTTTCCTTGCTTTAACGTTATGTTGTTATGTTTTTCCCCGTTCAGTGAAGTATTGTTGTGTTTTAGGTGATTTCTTAGATGTTTTGTCGTAGGTGAATAAATTGGGGAACCCAATAAATAAGGTGAACTCTATTTTTAGGAATGTATGGAACCAAAGTCCTGACTCCGTTACCCAATTGATTATATATACTGGTCTACGAAACTTGAGATTCTCGGTTCTCCTATGCCGTAGGTATCCGACATGGTCACCAGACGGAGCCTATGTTGTACCCCAAATAAATTTTTTGGCATTCTGTGTAAATTGAGCTAAATCTTGTTAAAATGCCATGAAAGGTCTGTTTTAGGTCAAACCAATCATAGAATCTTGGTGGGTTTCTGTCAAGGAACACATGTACAAAATTCTGAAAAATTGAAAATTAGGGTTTTTTTCCCCTATTTTCAGGGAAATCCCCCGAAAATAGGACCTTCCCAGAAATGATCAAAAATGATTTTGATAGGCTTAAAAGGCTTCACGATCACATTGGTCAAGTCAGAATCATCAAAAGACATGTTTTACTCTGGTGGGTCTATTTCTCTTTTTCAGGAACAAAGTTAGGAGCTCCACAGCCATTAATGGCAGATTGGCCAGTACCAGGTGCTGAAAGCTAAGCTTCAAAAGCTTCAACGACACAACCATGGCGGAAAAGGTCAAAAATGATGCTGTTTGATGAAGGAGATTCTTGAAAGTGAAAAAGGTCAAAATTTGACTAACTCTGGAAATGTTACGAAGGAGAGATTGTTCACATGCTGAAAAGAGCCTTCTTCAAGCAGGGGCGCCCATGATCTTTGAAGATCAAATGCAGTCAGTATGATCATCCAAAGCAGTCATTCTTGACGTTTGAGTGCTGGCTCGACAGTGAAACAAACATCCAGATCATCCGATGAATAGATCACTAGCAACTGCTGACGAAGCAAAAAGAGGCAGTTGAGGAATTGTCAGGAAACCACAGTTGACGGCGAAGTTCTAAGAAAAAAGAGCCTTTCCAAAAGAAAGGCGCCCTTCTTTCTTGACCTCCAGATGCTGATAGATGATAAAAGGCTTCCCAGGATAACCTTCTCAGCCCAAATGGATCTCGGAAACGCAACTGCAAGCATCGACATCTGACAGAGCATTCAACGGATAATCTAGATCAAAGTAGGCAACTTTTCAGATGAAGATAGTTAGCCCAAAAGGTAAAAGTGCCCTTTTCAAGGAGGGGCGCCCTTGAATAAAGGAACCCTAATCTGAGATCCAGATTTCCTGAAGACTGTCATTTTTGGCAGAACAGAGCCGAGTACCTGATGAGACATCAAGTGAAAACATCTGACTCTCTGATCAACGAGAAATCCAAATCAAAGCACGAGAGGTCATTTCAAAAGGCTGAAGAACGAAGATCAAAATTTCACTAAGGCATTAGCAAAAGCGCCTTTTCTTGGGAAAGGCGCCCATTCTGTTGAAGCCCTAAACTTAGCTTTTTATCATCATCTCTCCTAGGCACTTCTCTTCAGTTTGGATCCAGCTCCGCAGTGAATGTGTCTGTGACGTCTCAGGATCAACAGACAACGCTAGATTCAAGATCAAACATAGAGCTTTCAGGAGAAAAATACTTAAAAAACTTGTAAGAAGCCAAAAGGGATGCCCAAAAGAAGTCAAAGGCCATTTGTTGACTAAAGTCAAAAGCTTTTGAGTTAAAGTTGGCTAAAACGCTCCACGATTGGTGGAAATCACCTTTTTAACTTTAGATCAAGCCAAAATCACCTTTTGAGCTTGAGTCAGGTCCCCAAATTTGTGGATCTGAAGCTTAAACATATATATTCAAGGAGAAGGTATCCCATTTCATTATTTCATTGCAGGTTGAAAGATAAAAACAGCCACAAGCTCTCAGGGACGCCATTGAAGATCTGAAGGAGGTTTTCATCCGTTCTTCATTTTTCTTGCAGATTTGATACAGGAAAGGATTGCTACTTTGAGGATTGGATCCAGAGAAAGAATTTTCCAGGGAATCAGATAAAACTTCCAATCCATCTTCTGTCTTTTTCCTCTCTTCTTGTCTTAGGTTTTCTTGCATCTGACAGAGAAAGCAACAGGCTACATCATATCAGATCTACTGGGTAGATTCAACATTATTTTCCGGAGAAACCCATCTCGACAAATTTTCCAAAATCAGCAAACTTGCTGCCCCTATTTTTGGGGGTTTTTCTGAAAAAGTTTCAGAATCCAAATTCTGAGGGACTGGGTTTGTTCAACATTGAAGCACGAACAAAACCCATGTGCCAGATTTTTTCCGGAAAAATACTTCTCGGCAGGGCGCTATTTTTAAGGGTTTCCGAAAATCATCTGAACTAGGTCAAGCTTACAGTCAATCTTCAAGTTTTTCAGGATGCAGTACTCCTAGGTACAGTACGAGACCAAGACGATCTTACTCCATGATTACCTGAAAACAGTTGACTGAAATTTACACCAAGTAAATCCAGTGGTCGATTTGGAGCAGCTAGAAGGCATGAATCAAATCACATTGCAGAATATCGAAGAATTCGGGTTGCTGCAAGCCGCATCAATTCCCATCACACTTCAAAGCGTAGAACTTGTAATTGCTTGTATCAAGCATTACAACCCTACCACCAGAGAAATCAGAGCAGCAAATGGAAGAATTGTTTGCAGTTTAAAGCCTCAGGATATCGAAAGGTGTTTTGATATTCCATCATGTCCTAACAGCAAAGTCATATCAGTGACGGAATGTGAGAAAGCATTTGAGACCGCCAAGGACAAATGTCAGAAGTTTATGGCTGAAAAATGGCTAAAAGTGACAAGGGCAAGCTTGCCTAAGTTGTTGGGATGAGGAGAATGTAAAGATGAGTACGCAGTGTTAATCACTCTACTCAATAGAATCACGGGAGAAGAAGATGGTCGTCAATTCCAGCCATGGATGTACTATGTCATTGCTAAAATCATTGGCAAGAGGGAATATTATGACTGGGCCACTTTGATTAGTGACACACTCCATCGACAAATCACTGGGTATCTGGAAGCTCATAGGTTCCACATGTGCTCTTACCTGGTATACTTGATAGCCTTCCAAGGCGATTTCAGGCTATTGAACAATGTGGGAACCTTAGGTGTGCAAAAGGTTCACGAGTTTTTCACACGTCTTGAGTTTACTCAAGCGGAAAGACACTTCAAGAAGACAAGTGATCACTTCACCATGCACATAGTTCGTGAGCTTAACCATGAGATGCACGTGCGTATTTCATAGACAGCCAGAGAGGCAATGGCGGATTGGGCAGATTGGTTCATCCAATTTCCTACATTCTCCTACATACGCGTGTATGGCTACATTGGCCACCCTGCCATGCTACCAAGACACCCTTCGGATAGGGTAGTCTTCATGGAGTTCCTGAGACAGTTGTCCGAGGTTCATATCCACTTGCGCTTGAAGAGGAAGACAGCTGTTAACTTTCCCGTTGAAATGGGACTATATAGATGTGGATTCGCGGCAGATGCAAAGATGATGGGTCAAGAAACAGCGAGGTATAACCTCAAGTATCTCATTAATAGAAGATCCTATGATCCTAGAGGACTCTATGCAGCACACCTCGAGCAACACTCGTCACATAAGTCTTCTATGGAAGATTATTGGGTGAATTGTAAAGACGAGTATGAAGTGCGAAGAAGGAACTACAGCAGATTCAGACTCCCACAAATTGCTGATTTCATGTCAGCAGACATTGAGGGCCTGTCAGATGATGAAGGGGAAGTCATTCTCCCCTCATTTTTCGCAGATTCAGTTGACTCCAAACCGCTCCCGAGAGTGGATTGGTATGCCAAAGAGGATCCATCTATAGAAGAAAGAACGAGTAGAGTGGTTAGAAATAGCCAACTCTATCTCGACAGCAAGAAATCAAGGAAGGTGATACCTCACAGAACAGAGCCGCCACAGGTTCAGTCTACACCACCTTCCACTTCAAGAAGGAAACCAAGGTGGAAGCAACAACAGTAGAAGCAGCAGCAGAAACGGTGCCGGTTATGGAAACAGAGCCACCCATATCACCAGTATCACAGCAGACACAAGTCGTCATCGACTTGGATTCGCCACCGTGAGACATTGCCCCAGCACAGTCTCACACATCTAGCATTCAAGGGCCTCACGTCCCTCCTAGCGAAGTTCGCCGAGATTCTATTTGGTTGGAAGGCTTCCTAGGAAGAAAGAGGGAAAAACCCTCGTATGAACTTGACTTTACCGAATTCGACCACGTCCCACAAGACACGTCGGTGAAGAGGTTAAAGAAACAAGTTCACATAGAAAAGAATGCAGAGTGCAAGATCATCATAGAGACTGCCGCTCCACCAGTAGAGAAAAGCATACACGAGGTTCAAGTAGACGACTACACTTTGTCTCAACTTAACCTCGGGAAGACTACATGACAGGTGGAGGCCGACCTTCTCGGAATAGCCTCGGTGAGCGTACAAGAAAGGATGGCAAAGGATGGTAAAGAAAAGGCAGCCTTAAAGGCTGAAAATCAGAAACTGAGGTCTTACATAACCAGCTTGATACATGGCACACCCAATGTCTCAGCCCTACCAGCAGGACTACTAGATCTCCCCGTCGAACAAAATCATCGGCAATTGTTAACATTCGACAAACACTTGAGAAATCAGGTGGAAGAGTTTGTTCTCAAGGGTAGATGCGTACTGGAAAACCTATACCAGTTACAGGATAGAGCACATGAACTTCGTGTGGAGATCCAGCAGTCGGAACAAAGGATTGCAGAAAAGAGGCTTGAAGACGAAAGTACAATTGCAGATTTGCAATTAGCATATCAATCAGTATACTCTGAGGAAAACAAGCAACATCTTTTTGCTTGGAAGGAACAATTGGCGTACAAGGTGAAAGCCTATGACGCTCATTCAGTAGAGTTGATTGATTACAGAAGGGTGGTTGCCACTATTATCAACTTCGCAAGAATGTTGGTAATATCCTTCCCTTTCATGGAATATCAGCGTGAGGGAGGAGAATACGTTGAGTTGGTGACTGTACAGAACCAGTTTAAGGATGTCATCCGCATCACTTTTCTTGATGATCCAGAGGGTTGCAAGCTGGCTAAGGTAGCAGCTTTATCAACCAAGTTAGAAGAGGGAGCATCTCAGTGTATTGACTTCGGAAATCAGCTCACAATGGGTGAGATCATGCTCCGACGCCACGTCATCATCCTACAGAGCATTAACTCCCTAGGAGCTGATGAAGTCAATCAATGGATTGAGACACTGCTGATTAGTGGCGAGCTATAAATGCACCAGAAAAGGACGCCATACACCCTCCAAGTGGCATTCATGAGACTTGAGTTGACTTGATGCTTCTTTCCAAGTCAACTCGAGATGATATTAAATGTAGTTGGAGTTAACTTGATGCTTCTTTCCAAGTCTAACTCCACTTTCCTTAAATCATGCATTGTCAGATCCCACTAATTAAGGATGTCTAATTGGCTTCCATGATTTGTGGATCTTAGATCTCCACTAAATGTGGATGTCTATTTTGGAGGGAGACTTTACATTTAAGTTCACCTTTTTATTGTTTTTAAATAACTCAAGTAGTTTAGTTGACTTTAGCACTTTTCGCTAACTGGGCGCAGTTTCCGCTAATCGCTTGTTCCCCCTATTTAGGAATAAATTTGCTAATTGATTGGCAAGAACTCATTGTTAACTCAAGGAGATTTTGGGGTTGCCCACTCCTTTGAGTTCTATAAATAAGAGCCTTGGGCTCATTATTTGTTTAACCTTTACTTGCTATGCAAAATTGCTGCGCCATTGTTGCCAACAGCTTTGAAAGCGAATACTTGTTCACTCTTGGATGAGAGTTCGTTGGACGATTGTAATTGTGCATGATTTCGTGCCTTTGCTTTCCCAACTTTTGTAGTTCGTTGATGAAGCATTGAAGAAGAATATCAGAAGGCGCTTGCGTTTTGATCATCTTATTTGAGTTATGTCTACGTTTTGTGTCTAATAACTTGTTGTCTCATTTCCCTCCTCGGATAGGAGTCCCTCCTCCTTGGATATTCGTTATTGACAGTTATCGTTTGATGTTGTTTACCGAAGTCAATTCCAAGCTATACTGGATAGAGTCCCTCCAAGAAGCTCAAGGCTGGCGCATCGTGGTGGATTTTGTTGTTTAGTAACTATTTCTACCATACTGGATAGAGTCCTCCTCCTCAAGCGTGTCTCGACCTAGCTTACCAGAGTGTTTGCTTGTACCAACCTTTATCCCTGCGTACTGAGTTCGTGAGCCTCGGCCATATTCTGGAGATCGGCGACCAGTGGATCCAACCAAACCATTCTCGCCTTTTACCCTCATGCCTGCTTACCTTGAAGGTATTGGATAGATAGAAGCTAGTTAGTCGTAGTTAAGATCTGTAGAAACCAGAGAAAAGCTTAGCTATGGCGCATTGTGTTTGTGCACCCTTGTGTCCTGCTGCTGAAGCATAAAAAGATAGGAACTTTAGTTACATTTCCCTTCCCTACGTATTGCTCCCAGCAGAGAGGGACTTCTCTTTAAATAACGAAGAAGTGTTGCAAAACATTTGAAATAGCTGAACGTTTACAATCAGCACTCCAGAGGTGCTAATTTAAACGCCAACATATTTTCCCAGTTCAGGGTAGATAAAAGATCGGAAGTGATTCTCAGAAACCTGATTGCCCTGGAAATCTGCTCCCAAGAAAAGCAGAAACCCATTACAAGGTACGCCATTCTAATAAATAACCTGGTTAACACCAGTGGGGACGTGGCTATCTTGAGACGAGAGGACATCATCATC
>VDFB02174965.1:0-28653 GCA_007258455.2 Sequoia sempervirens | reverse complement strand
AAAGAGAATTGACTTGACAAGATAATTTGTAAGAACATAGACCTCAAAACGAGCTTTCAAACAAGTATAATTTTAATATATTTTTATTTTATTTGTATTTAATTTTTAATTTTTACTGAACATAGGTTTTTCACCAAACATCAAGTTTTTTGTTCTCATGTGGAAAATAAGTAAAATACTGAAAAAAATTCCAAAAAAAATTCCACATTAGGTGTTGATGTCCTTGTTTAAAAAATAAATAAAAATAAATTGAATTTAAATATATACAAAACAAGTTGTGTTACAACATACACTTATGTCTATATTATAATTATCCTGACTTCAAAAATTAATTTAAAAAATATGCAACAAAAAAATATGAAAAATATCCATGCACTATATATTAATGTTACAAATCTATATTTTTAAAATTATAATTTTATCCTTCAAAAACAAAAGTAATGTGTTACGACATAAACATCACTTTAAAAAAATGATATTTACTATAAAAAACAAGTTATTAAAAGTTACATAAAAAAATCATAATTTATTTTAAAAAAATTAAAAATATATATTTAGAATTTACACACAATTTTTCACAAATCACTAGTTTGCATCATCTTCAAATTCTTAGTGGTTTAATTGCTATAGGTCTCAAAAAGTGAAGATTTAGTTAAAAATGTTGATTTCAATGTCCTACTTTGGCCAAAAAGTGGGACTTATTTTATTGTGAGATTACTTAGGGGGATACATTGTCTCTCTTTTTCCCTCTTATGGGGGTGAGGGGGTGGAGCGATAATCAAATGTATACTTGATGGATCTCATCCTTGGGGGGTCTTGAGTTCTTGATCTATCACTTGCATATGTTTGTTTGCATATTTTCTCTCTTTTGGAGAGGAGTATTGTCCTACTAGGTTTTCTCCTTTTCTCTGTTTGTGAGAGATTGCATTGTAAATGGGTACTTAACATGGCCTATTAGTTGGGACCCATAATCATCATCTTTACATCATTTTCATTTGCTTACTTCACCCACTTAAGGAGGATGTTGGTGTGAATAAGGTATTTTACCTAACTAGCTCAACTAGTAGGTTCTTTTCACACATGTTCACATGGTAAGTTTACTTTTATACTAGAAATATTTCTAGAAGACTTAGTTGGCATAATATCTTATCTTATATTATGTCATTTACTTATTATGTCTTAGTTCATTTGCTTTTTGTGTCTCATTGCATAGGATTATGACACTTGTCATGATATTGTCTAATCCTATCTCTCAACCTTGTTGAAGCAGGAGCATCACTTTAGTGTTGTGTTTGTGCTCATTTTGATGTTAGGGGTCTTATTTGTGTTAGGTTAGGTCTTAGGGGATCCATTGGGGTTATGTCCAATGGTTTAGGTTGTGTAAATAGGCCTAGGAATTCAAAATTTGTTTTTCTCGCGAAAATGCAAATTTGAATTTTCTAGGTGATTTTTGGCTTGTGGAAGGTTGGGGTTTGTTCCTCAACCTTAGTTTTTGGTTTTCTAAGTCTAATAAGGTCTTAGAAGACCATGTAGGGTCTCTTTTCATGTTTTGGTTTCATTCTTAGGTTGTGAAAGTGCACATTTTGCAAGTTTATGGCAAAAAAGGACATTAGGACTTTAGGTTTTGATGGAAAAGCAATGATGATGAAGGGTACACCCCTTACAATCTAAAACTCACAAAAACAACATATAATGGCACAAATAAAATGCAAGAAGGAAATCAAATATTTTCTATTATCACTGAAATGAAAATGAAAATGAAATTACATTATATTTGCCATCACATGGGCTTTTTGATTACATAAATCTGCAAATCAGAGCCACCATCTACTCTACTCTGGCCTCCCCTTTGTAGTCCCCCTTTACATCCTTTATTTGGAAGGTGTAACCACCCTAGAATCTTCTGGAAAGTGTAACCACCCTAGAATCTTTTGGAAAGTGTAACTTCCTCAAGAAGATATTTTGAAATTTTATTAATTTTGGTATTACAACTTCATGGAGTCATAACTTTTGATTCGACCGTCGGATTTTCTATTATAATATCTTTTTGGAAAACTCTCAAGAAATATTCCACCCAAAAGTAGGGCCTAAAGGCTAGCTACTCTCGTTTTCCACCAATTTTTAGGCCCATCCAGAGCCTCTAAGTGCCTCAAAATTGACTTCGAAGATTTTTACTAGGATTTTCAAAAATTAAAATTTTAATATTGCTCAAATGACAAATGGTATTGAAGTGATTTCTTTGCCATTGGTTTCAATTTACCATTTCAGAGGTCTGTGTAAGATTTTGTGTCCAACTGTGCATAAATGCAAACTAAAATAGTAACCCTGCCAAATTTAGCCCTTATTGAAAAGAAACAACATTTTTTTTGGGTGATGCAAGATTGCTCTTACACCCTGGATGCTCTTGCATTAGACACCCGGAGTAATTTGAAAAGTGACCCTGTCACTTCTCAGGGGTTAGAGGGAAACCAAGATGGTTAACCTTAGACTCAGATAACCATGATGAATCTTCAATGGGCCTTCCTCTCCATCTCACCAAGTACTCTGCATATTGTCTGTTTCTTGTGCTTCTTCCCACACGACTATCCAAAGTGTTCTATATCCTCCTTTTCTGAAGTAGGTGCTCGAATATTCCACCGTGCCTCTATTATTTCTTCATCAATTCCTCCCTCATGATATTATGTTAAATCTGAGATGTTAAACACATGTGAAATATGAATTCCATCAAGCAACTCTACCTCATATGCATTTCCTGAATCATGCTTCTTCAGGATCTTGCGTCCAAACTTCTTCATCTTCAACTTGTTGTATGTACCAACTGGAAACCTTTCCTTTCACAAATGAACCATGACTTCATCTCCTTCCTGTAACTCCTTATACCTCCTTTTCTGATCCGCCTTAGCCTTATATTGAGAGTTCATCTTATTGATATGCTTCTTCACCTCGTCATGAAAATTCTTCAGGTGCTCAGCAAAATCTTCAGCCTTAGCACTACTCTTCTCTCCTTCATCCATCTTTCTCAGTTCAGAAGCATTCCTCAGACTACTCCCATATACGATTTGGAATGGTGATTTACCAGTGCTCCTGTTGATAGAATTGTTATAAGCAAATTCCGCCTGTGGTAAAATCAAATCCCATCCCTTTGGTTTATCTCCTACTAAGCATCTTAGCAGGTTACCCAAACTCCTATTGACTGCCTTCATTTGTCCATCAGTCTGTGGATGGTGAGCAAAACTGAACTTCAAATCTGTCTTCAACTTCTTCCATAATGTTCTCCAGAAATAACCAACAAATTTGGTATCTCTATCTGAAACTATACTCTTCGGTAGACCATGTAGTCTCACCACCTCTCTGAAAAATAACTCTGCAACATGAACAACATCATTGATCTTATGAAATAGAATGAAATGTGCCATTTTTGAAAATCTATCCACCACCACAAATATGGAATCATTCCCTCTCTGTGTCCTTGGAAATCCAAGAACAAAATCCATGCTGATATCCTCCCATGGCCTCTCAGGTAAAGATAATGGTTGATACAATCCAGTATTCTGACTTGTTCCTTTCGACATCTGACATACTCCGCAACTTTGTACAAACTTATTCACATCTTGTTGTAACTATGGTCAATAATAATTCTCACTGACAAGAGCAATGGTCTTATCTCGACCAAAATGTCCAGCCAATCCTCCACTATGCTTCTCCTTGATAAAATTCTCTCTCATAGAACTCCTTGGAATGCACAATTGGCTTCCTCTAAACAAAATCCTATCTTAGATTAAGAAATCCAACCATCTCGTCCTATCCAATGTAACAGGTTCCAAACAAGCTTTCCAAGCTTTTGCAAAGTCTGGATCTTCAGGATACAAACTCTTGAGTTCATTGAACCTAATAACCTCTATATTCATTTCTATCAACAAACTTTTCCTTCTACTCAAGGCATCTGCAACTTTGTTCGACCTTCCACTCCTGTGCTTCAAAACAAAGGTATAACTCTGCAAAAACTCAACCCACTTTAAGTGCCTTTCATTTAACTTTCCTTGACTATTAAGATACTGCAAAGCTTGGTGATCACTATATAAAACAAATTCTTTTGGCAACAAATAGTGTTTATTGCTAATTGATTTTTGGATTCAATTAGCAATAATCAATATAGATTGTGGAAAATTGATATCATTTAACAAATAGTGTCTCCATTTCTTCAAAGCCTGAACTATAGCATAAAAATCCTAATCACAGACAAAATATTTCTTCTTGGCATCATTTAACTTCTCACTAAAATAGGCAATAGGCTTACCTTCTTGTCTCAAAAAAACTCCTACAGCAGTGCCACTAGCATTACAATCTACTTGAAAGACCTTATTGAAATCTGGAAGTGCCAAAATAGGTTGCTCTATAACTTTCTTCTTCAACATATCAAAAATTTTGGCTGCTCCTGTGGTCCACTTAAATTCTTTTCTATCCCCTCTCATTGCTTTAGTTAGAGGTGCGCAAATACTACTGAAATTCTCAATAAATTTTCTATAAAAAACTTCTAGACCATGAAATGATCTTACCTCTGTAACATTCCTCGGGGTAGGCCATTCAATGATAGCTCTCACCTTCTTTGGATCCATTTTAAGATCCTCTGTCGAGACAAAAAATCCCAGATACACCAACTCTCTCTTCATAAAACTACATTTCTTCAAATTAATCAATGACTTTTCCTCCCTTAGCTTCTCAAAAACTCTTCGGATATGCATCAAATGCTCCTCCAATGTCTTACTGAAAATCAAAATATCATCCAAGTAAACAATAACAAATTTTCCTAAAAATTCTTTCAATACCTCATTCATAAGCTGCATAAATGTGCTTGGTGCATTGGTTAGCCCAAAAGGCATGGCTAACTACTTGTACAAGCCCTCCTTGGTTTTGAAGGTTGTCTTCCATTCATCTTCTTCTCTAATCCGAATCTGGTGATAACCACTCTTTAGATCTATCTTTGTGAAGTACTCAGCTCCACTCAAACAATCCATGATGTCTTCCATCCTTGGCAAGGGAAATATATACTTGATGGTGATCTCATTGATGGCTCTGGAATCTATACACATCTTCCATTCACCATCTTTTTTTGGTGCTAGTACTGCAGGTATTGCACATGGACTCAAACTCTCTCTAATCAATCCCTTCCGCAACAACTCTTGCACTTGTCTGTTCAATTCTTCACTCTTTGCTGGAGTCATACGATGAGTTTCCTTATTCAACAAACTGGCTCTAGGAATTAGGTCCATCTGATGACTAATATTTCTTACTGGAGGAAAACCTTTTGGTACGTTATTAGAGATAATAGCTTGAAACTCATTCAACAAATTTGAAACCTCTACAGGTACCTCATTAGTATCTTCTTTATCAACCCTAGGGATCAATGCAAAACACATATGCTCATGCCTCATACCTTCTAGGAACTTTCTTCCATCAACTAAACAAATTCTTGCATTACTGCATACCTTTTCCTCTCCCTTTTTCAAGGGCTTCAACTTATGACGAACTCCATCATTTTTCAAAGAATAGGTGTTGGCATGTCCATCATGTATTGCTCGCTGATCAAACTGCCATGATTTGCCTAACAACATATGACAAACATCCATAGGCATAATATCACACAATACTCATCATGGTAATTTCCAATTTGGAACTTTACCAGACATTGTTCATTTACCAAAGCTTTATGGTCCTTCTGCAACCAAGCAATCCGGTATGGATTTGGATGCCTTCTTCTCTCCAACTACAACTTACTAACCATCTCTTCTGAAACAAGGTTATCGGTACTACCTCCATCAATAATAACATTGCAAACTTTACCTTCACACTTACATTTGGTGTGAAACAAATTCTTCCTTTGAGTTGGATCTTTCTCCTTATTCAACAAGGCTCTTCTAGTAACAAGAACCTCTCCTCTTTCAAGATCCTCAAAATGTGAAGACTCACACATCTTCATCTACATGCAACTCGTGCATTACCCTCGTGTCTTCTATTTGTCCTTCCTTGATGTTGAGGACACTCATAGGCTCTATGTCCTCTCACATTGGAAAACAAGTTCCACTTAAAGCCTCCTCTTCCTAGTCCTTGTCTAGATCTCCCTCTTCCTCTTGGTCTCCATTATTTTGATCACGAGATGGTAGGTGTTATCTCCTTTTCGGTTTTGGATGCTACTAGAGCCTTCACCCTTCTTTTGATCTTCATTTCGACTTCCATATGACCGTCCACCGATTTTTCCTCCATGACCTCTGCCTTGTTTGTTCTCAAACCTCTTGTTAAGTCGTTCTTCAACCTTTAGAGAAAATTGATAAGCATCCTCAATGGTGGTCATTCTTACCAGTGCCAATTCTTCCTATATGCTTGGCTTCAACCCATTAATATAACGAGCAACTTTCTCCTTATTTGCCTCTATGTCCTGTCTGAATCAAGACCTTGTGAAATTCCTCTGTGTATTCTTTCACCGTCCTTGTTCCATGCCTCAAACTTTGCATCTTCTTGAGCAGCTCCAATTCGTAATTGACTAGAATAAATTGTTTCTTCAATTTTGACACCATTTTGTCCCATCTGGAAATTTTATCTTTCCCTTGTCTTCCCCTTTCTAACTGGACCTCTTTCCACCATATACTGGTGTGACTTTTCAATTTTGTCTTTACAAACCTCACTCTGTGAGGATCTTCAATCTCCTCAAACTCGAAAAACTCATCCATGTCATTGATCCAATCAATCAATTCTTCAAAATTCAGACTTCCATTGAAAGTTGAAACCTCCATTTTAGGTCTCTTCCCAATGCTTGAGATCACTCGCAACAATCTTCTTTCTCCAGGATCCATTAGATCTTGCTCTTCCTCTTCTATTTCCTCTTTCGTTTCATCTTCACTATCATCTCTATCTCGTTGCACATCTCTTCTTCGAACCTCTTGCTGCAAGGTTTCTAATTGCCTTCTAAGGGCTCTGATTTCATCTCTAGGTAGATCTATTCCTCCACCACCTCGGCCTCTACCTCTGCCATGCTGGGCAAGTCTTGGAGGCATCTTGAACTCAACCCACACTCACAAATCCTGCTGCAACTTCCTCACATTCGGTGCTCTATTATAGACTCAGGAACTCCTGCTCTGATATCATTTGATGAAGGGTACTCCCCCTTACAATCTAAAACTCACAAAAATAATAGATAATCACAAACAAAATGCAAGAAGGAAAGAAAATATTTTCTATTATCATTGAAATGAAAATGAAATTACATTATATTTGCCATCACATGGGCTTTCTGATTACATAAATATGCAAATATGCAAATCGGAGCCACCATCTACTCTGCTCTGGCCTCCCCTCTGTAGTCCCCCTTTACATCCTTTATTTGGAAGGTGTAACCACCTTGATTATTTGACATATTTGGCTGGAGCGTAATCACAAGATCTTCCTGGATATGAAGCTTCAGGTGCGACGAGTTTGGACAAGAATTTTGGGGGTTCTTTAGGAGATTTTGGCAGCCAAATGCGATCTTTTGGTCCCTGTGGATCCTGGGGACATTGGTGTGGTTCAGCACTTGGGTCTTCTAGTTGGTATTCAGGATGGTTCTAGGTTGAGTCTTGGTCGAGGTTCTAGAGATAGAATTATGAGAGATGGGCTTTGGAGGCCACCTCCTTTTGGGGTACTGAAGATTAATACCGATGGGTTCTCTAGAGTTAATCTTGGTCATGTTGGGGTTGGTGGCATTGGTAGAGATAGCTCTGGAGTTGTGTTCTTTTTCTCAGAGTATAGAGGTAAGCACTCTAACAATTTCATGGAGGCTCTGGTTATTCTCTTGGCTCTAAAAAGGGCTTGTGCCCTTGGTTGGAAAAGGGTAATTTGTGAATCCGACTCTCAGATTGTGATTGACTTGTTGAACAAGTGCCAGTTAGAAGATGTGAACTGGCAGTTGGCAGTGATGGTTAGACAATTATTTTTATGAGTGGAGTTTTGGATTCTATCACTTTTTGCCATATCCCACGAGAGTGGAATAAGGTGGCTAATGCTCTGGCTAAATGGGACTATAGAACTTGAGGATTTGGTTATGGAGGATATGAGACGTTGCTTGGGAGTCACTTGATAAATCTGTTGTTGGTTTTTGGCCCCTAGTGGCTTGGTTATAATTTTGGTTTTGTACTGGTTTTTGATTCAATACAATTTTTACCCTCTTTTTATTTAAAAAATAATAATAGAAGTTAATAATGAATCTTAATGATAATAATTGGAGCAAAATTATTACAAAAATACATTGACACTTTTAATTTTACTAATTAATAAAGGATGTGGTTTATAATATTATATGGTTGCCATCTTATAGATTCCCATTTATAAACCTGAAATTCTATTGCAGTGGCTAATGCAATGCAATAAAAGATATATATTCCATAATTCATGGGATATACTCTCATTTTATTTATTCTTTATATCTCTATTCTCTTAAAATGTCTTTAATTTTAAAACTTTTTTTTTTCTATTTTTCTACGTTTTTAAATATTTAAATCATAATTTAAAAATAAAATCTTATACTTTTCACATGCCAATTTTTTCCTCAAATTTTATTTGTTGCTACAACACAAATGCTATCCATATATCCACAACACATGTTATGTATGTGTTATATATATATATATATATACTCAAGATGGAGATCCATGTTCGAATCTCCAAAGTGACATCTTAAATTGGAATTCCAAGTGATGGCGCTTGGACTTCTATTGTGGCTTCTATGATAAATGAAGTTGATTAAGTGGTTTCTAAGTTGAATATGTTAAAGGGGAGGATGTCCTCTTTGTGACATATATTGGTGTGGGGCTGGCCTATATATATAATATATCACAACACACAATGACACATATGTTATGTATGTGGTATATGTATGCTATTATATGTATGGTTTATCTCATAAGATATCTTAAAAGAATTTATTAGACGGAAACAAGTATATGGCCTAAGGTTGTTTTCAATGAGATCGTCAATGACAAAAGTCATAGCTGAAGCAAAACAAGTGGATGAACAAGTGAAATATTTATTTGAATGCTTGTCCTAGTGACAAGAAAAATATCAAGGCATTTGCCATAGAGAAATTTCACAAGGATACGCGGGAAATAATTTTACAAAGAAAAAAAAGTATTACCTATTTGCCATAGAGAAATTTCACAAAGATACGTGGGAAAGAATTTTACAAAGAAAAAAAAAAATTACCTTTAAGAATTTAACCCCGCATGTGATCATTAGCAAAAAAACAAAAAAAAAACAAAAACAAAAACATACATAAGGATGAAATCTCTTGAAGTGTGAAAGATTCTAATTGCTCTAGAAATAATTCACATCGGCTTCGATGTGAAACCGGAAGGTGGGGTTGATGCTAGTCTACCCAATTTATTTATTGAGACAGTTAAAAAATTGAACTTATAATCACTTTGAATAAGAAAAGAAATGGAAGGCAGAAGGCGTAGCTGGCTGTCCAATGGACTACTTTTTTGTCTCTTGGATGCTGAAAGTTATTCTACTATATTCTATATGGCATATTCATATAATGCATCCATATAAGTTATCCGCCAAAGATGGTGCAGCGTATGTTGGGGTACTATTCACCTAGGATCTTTTGGTCTCTTCAACAGAAACAAATGCAGTTGTACTCACGGCCAAATATGGAATTGTCATTGGATCCCTTGTTGAGTTTAAATCGATTCTGGGAAACCAAGAAAAGGCCCTCTTTAGAGGCCTACAATGCAAACCAGGAACGTGATCAATGCCATTTCCTTTCTTCTGCTCAATACTACTGCTCAGGGAAAGGCCGAGAAGAAAGAGGATGAAACCGTGGAGATGGAGGATATTAGATCCAGTTATAGTAATTAGAGTTTCTATAATAGTTGTTTTTTTAATTCTGATATATAGAATATATTGAGGGTAGCACTGTGGATTATTCCATGAATCTCATGCTTTGTTTACCATTTACCATCTAACAATAAACATATCATTCACAGGAAACATTGCATCGTTATGCGCGCTGCTCCTGATAACCAAGGACAACCTTCAGAGAGAACATTGCATCACTTTGCTGTTGGTGAAGATGGTACGTTAGGATAGAGTGTATAAACAAGAATCCTCTTGTAACCAACCATTTTTATCTGAGTTAATTGTCACCATTACTTTTGAAACCCACTGACTAGTACAGTGCAGCGTACACAACAAATCAAAGTCCGTGGGCACTATACTAAATTGTTGTTGAAAAAAATAACTATCTTGAGCAAACCAACATTTATCTAATTCGAGATGCCCGTATGATAAAATAGACTGTCACAAATTCACTTTTAGGATCATATCTTAGCTTTCCATTTATCACATGTTTATTGCACTGATCACCACTAACATAAAAAAGACTGCTAACTTTTATTTCTTTGATAAATATATTGATACAGAATCATATAGAATGTACCTCGTTAGTATTTACATAGCTTGTTGATTATGGGACTCACAAAATTCTGTTAGCAGTCTCTCGTCAACATTGACAGGAAGCAAGAACTTCCATGCAATACAATCTTTTACGTAGCCGTAAAAGATAATTTATACAATCTTTTACCTAGCAGAAAAAAATATTTGCCAATGTTTCGGTATTTTTCCGACTATTTTTATGTCAAGAAGCAACTCCCAATGCTAAAAAGAGCTAGCCCTTACGGCAATTCTTGACATCTTAATCTCTAATTGTACAGGCCTTGAAAGAAAATGATGACAGTTAGCAACGATTACAAGAATAATTCGTATCCAAGCTATAATACATTTAGCACCACTGCAAAGTATTCTCAGCATTGTCCATCTCCTGAGACTCTTTCCCATACTCCTCGTAACTACAAAATTTAGCTTCCCTGCAGTCAGCAAGTAAATAAGTTAATGATACCAAGATATGCTGGTGATATTTATTAAAAAGGTTCCTTGGAACAAATAATGCTTACATAGTACAAATGTTCACCGCTACGCTCCCGCTCTAACACAGAATTTGCCACAGATACCTTAAAGATTAGAGTTGGAGCTTAGATAACATCCAAAAAAATCATATGGCACTACTGGAAGCTAGTGTGGATAATTTCTTACAGACCAGCAACAACTAGCAAAAATATTTTTCATTATAAAAATATTGACAGTTGCATGTAGTCCATAAATCGGCTTCCTCTTTTATTACTTGCAGGCAGAAGTAGTCCATAGAGTGTCCAAAAAGAACCTTAGCCTAAAATTTTCTGACTAGTCTCCCCAAACCATGTCATCAAGGTGTGACAATCGAAAGTTCTTGCAAGACACTTGAAGCTCATGGTGCAAGTACAAGGGCTTTAATTGCCCCTTGACCATTTGCAGCCAACATTGTGGGGCTCCTGCTCTTCCAAGTAACGGCACTTATAAAATGTGATGTTTTCGGATCACTGTTATCCAGATCCGGACTGTCAAATTTGTGACAAGCAGCAGCCTTTGAAATAGCCTGCAGTTCAAACCCTACATCAGACTATTTTTGAAAGAGGAATATAGCTGCAAGCATGTAAGTAACACACAGTGTGCGAATAAAATACTACCACATACCTTGTGGTATACAAACACCTCATTCGTTTCACTGCCACAAGCTATGTATTCACTGTTGACTGTAAGCCCGACAAAATTCTTCTCATTAGTATGTCCCTTGAATGTGCGCACCTGAGAGTATATAAATTTGTTATTAGGCATGTTAGAGAACCCAATACAATCTTGGACTCACTTCCAGTTCCAATAAAAGCCAAATGCCATGAAAGGTGAGAAAGGTATGTTTGTGAGTGCATACTTGAATACATAAACATTAATTTATCATCATTTTATGCACTGCAATTTGTCCATTTAAAATTTAGAACCTAAGTCCATTAAAATATTTGATAAAAATAGAAACCAAATAAATGAACCAATAAATGGGAATAAAAGTTTGAAACCATTAATTATTGCAACACCTAGGCTTCAATGGTTAATGCATGGGAATTAACTAAAAGGCAAGATTAATCCAGCAGCGCAAGAATATAAACTTATCTTCTCTGCTTTTGAGAAAAGTACATTGCCTGCTTTATGGCATGTGTCCAAATTGGACCCCATTTTCAGGGATTTTGTAAGTCTACGTTAAATTTCATGAAAGTTTGTTGCTTTTTATAACTTTGTATTCCATCTTTCAAAAATAAATAATTGCATATTGCTAGAGAACCCTCATAGCTATGTCATATGTTAGAAAACTGGCACAACATTGGCTAGAAACTAGAATCATTATGGGACCAGCATGCATTGTAATTTGTTTCAATAAACAATGAGGTCACATATTCCAGAATGGATATGGTTGATAGCAGAACCTCTAGCCTATGTGTGGTCCTGGTGTTAGAATTTCTCCCTGATGCTTGCCATTCAAAATAAATACCCACTTTGGATGCAGCTCCCAAGAATGCGAACAAATTTATCAAACTTGCATTACGAAGGTTGCAAAACCTTTTTGCCTAAATTTTAACTTTGAGAGGTAATTCTTTTCAATTAACCCCAACACAAGTGTGTTCATGGAAGTGAATTTTAGAAGGCAACTTCTTGTAGAGATGCCTTCTCAACGGTGGATCTGTCCATGTCATATTCCAAGTTGTTTTGGTTGTCACTCCCTTAGTAAATTGATTAAAAACTTGCCATAAGAATGTAAAAACCAAAACAAAAGCAAAGAGTCTACAAAAGAAGAGATACAGACACATCAAAGAAAGACGGGTTACAAGAAAAGTGAACAAGATTTCAGAATTGAAACAGTCAAGGAAAACATAAAAGCTAGAGATAAAGAAAAAATAATTCCAGATTTTAAGCAGAGGTGGTCACTGTGAATCTACTGCACAGAAGAAATTGGGTAAAAAAATCCACTGCAATACAAAGCAGAAGCCATCAATTCACAAATGCTGAAGAAAAGCACGATTGTTGGAAAGGTATGGCAGGATATTTGGCATTTCTGGTCTCCGATTGGCAATAGTGACAAAGAAGCTCTTACTACTCAAGCATCAACTAGATGATAGTTTTGCACGATGTTTCTTGTTATGATGTTAATGGTGCTTCAAAGAAATTGAAAGAGCCCTGATAAATTCTACTATCTGGAATATTCACATTAATGTTAATTTTTCTTTAAGAACTTGAAATCTTCAACTCCTGATTTTAGATATTGATGAACACTGCTTGCACAGATAGTTTCCTGGTATAAACTGTGATGGGCTAGGTGAGCCTGTTTGTTCTGTAAAACCTTGGTCATCTCTTTTGTTCATATCTGTGTTGCCAGAAACCAGAAACCAGGAGGCACCAGCAATGGTAACACAATGGAAAATGAAATTTAAAAAGGTTGAATGAAAGAACTAAGTATATATATATATATATATATATATATCCAATCTTAATAACCACTATTTCCCTCTGTTAAACTATAATTAAAAATAAAAAATAAAACTCCCCAACCTTATATGTGGTCGACTGGAGTAAAGCAGTGGAATGAACTTCAGCTAATTTCTTGAAAGGTTTCCGGGGATTCAGCAACTGGAATTTTTTCTTTCCAAATTGATCCCTCCCCACGACAGACACAGCTTTTACTTGCCTATAAGCAGTTTTCCATATTGGTACAGTAGATATTGGATTGGCAATCATTTTACCTACAACTCCAGAGTTGTCAGGTCAGAAAATGGTTGTCATTTGTAAAGCTTTCTCTTTTGAGCATGTATGTTGTATATGAAATGAATCCAGAAATGAAAACCTTAGAAAAAACAGTGATTGCTGCAGCTTTTCTGTTGCAGACAGGAACTATGTCATGGCTGCCCCAGATACAGCCATTCAAAATGAAAATGGTTTGTTGTCAATTAAAATGGGAAATGGGTATATCTGTATCATTTCTGGTAACATGGGTTTATAAAGGGCAAGTTGTTGGGTAACAGTTATGCAAACACAAACATTATAGGATTTCTGTGCAATATGCCAGAAAATGCAGTGTGCAATTAGAGATAAACCCTCTCCTGGGGCTAAATGGGTCCTATGACACTTTTATCTTTGATGGGATAGGGATAGAGTTGAAGCCTATGTTGCAGTGTAATGTCCCTTTCTAGAACATTTCCTATTTTTGCCTTAAACAATAATCCTAACTCAAAATAATAATTTTATACTATTTATAAATATTACTTTATATAAAATTATGAATTTTATTATAATATTCAGCTTTATAATTTTATGAATAATTCTGAGAATGGACCTTATCTTGGTTTTTATGCTATAATCTTCCTTCAAACTTGCAGCTATGAATGTCTCTAATGTCTATCCAAGTTAGGAGTTTTCATCCACTAACTTACTAAGAAAAGTTAAGGGTTTTCATCCTTAAATCTCTTAATTTTCCTTGGAGGGGTTTCATCCTCTTTAGCTGTAATATTTACTTGCAATGTCACATAATATTCATTTTCCCATTCCTTCTCAATGAATTGACCTCCCTTTATACCTTATTGTTGAAGGAGTCACAACTTTTCATACCATCGCCTCCTTTGGTAAAACATATTTTAATTAAACTATTTTTATCTCCAAACTCTAGCACCACTTCATTAACTTTATTAATATTATCTCCAATTATTATTCCCAGCGATTTTAATTTCTGGGCGCTACTATGGGTTTCTAGTGGCCCATACTGCTGTAGAATATGTTGAAAAGGATTTTGGCGGGGGCATGACACTTAGTCTCTAGACAGCAGAAAGAAGAGAGAAATTACATTCAAGATTGACCAAAGTAGGTCAACAAGACTCAAAAATACAACCAATAACAATTGCATTGGGAGCCAAAAAGAAGTTCCAACTCTAAATAACAAAGAAGCATAGTTACCTCGAGACTCATACCCTAACTAACCCTTGGTACTTGACTTCTATTAGACTCAAGGAACACTGAGAGGGGAGGGGGGGGTGAATCAGTGTTCAGCAAATTTAAACTTTAAATCCAGATCTTAAACCATTAACAACATTTCAACAAAAGAGAAGTTGCAAGCACAAGAAGAAGATTAACAGCACACCATAACACCAATATTTTTACGTGGAAACCCTGTTAGGGGAAAAACCACGGTGGAGATTAGTCCACAATTATACTCTGTTAAAAGTATGAATAAAAGGGAATGCACACGCATTCAGGCACACTGCCTAGAGCTCACTGCTCAAGAAGCACATTGCTTACAGGAAGGCTCACTGCCTTACAAAATGTTTGAGTTACAACAAAAGGTTGAACTGAGAGGATAGCATCTCCAAATGCCTGGATTCAGTTCCAGTGAAGCTCAGTAGACGATCTTCAGCCCTTCTGACTGATTCTGTATTTCTGCTTTGCTTTTCTCTATTTTTCTGCCCTTTTGAAACTATGCATAGATCGCTCAATCACCCTTCTAATACTTGCACACACATCTGTTATGCTCTTCACACACATTTGCACACTTTCACACACCTTTTTTTTCACACAAAATGAATTACCGATCTCATATATATATATCTGCTAACAAAGATTTCATCGCTTCAAGTCGGCTTTAAGAAAACATGAAATATCCTTCAATGGTCGGCTCAAATCACAAATTAAATTTAATGCGCACCTATCAAAGTCGGCTAAGACATAGCTATGACCCAACACAAAATAACCAACACAAGAAACAATTAAACAATTACTCCTTATACATTTGTGACATGCGACATTCACTAAGTCGGCCACAATGAGCAAATAAACAGAAAAACATCCTGCCGGATCTCCAAGCTCGTACACCGATTAATGCAACATCACAAATCTTAACAATGAGATAACATATATGCATAACGACCTATCCTAGGGATCCACAACACAAAATGATGATCCGGTGAAGCATACCGATTGACTAACTGATTGGATACCCTGTTCTTTCTGCTTTTTGCCGGTAAAACACTGTTCTCTACATTTGCTGCCGATATGAGCAAATTCTGATCTGCGGACTGAAGGGATGACTTGAGTTGCTATCAATGACAACACTAGAAGCCACATGCCATCAAACAAGCCATATGCCAACAATTTCCCCCTTTGGCATTGATGGCAACACTTTGTGAAAAATGACTAAGTGTCAGAATTCAAAATTTCAAAACTCAAACTCCCTCTTAGAATGATAAAACATTTTTCACCACTCTCCTCCCCCTTTGACATCGATGACAAATATATTCTTCACTAAGCTCTCTCCCCCTTTCAAAAATTTAAAATTTGAAGTACAACTGCTACTTAAGTTAGAAAAATAACTTGTACTTATCTTTCATACCCGGAAGAAATTTCTTCCATGCTTCTACAAAAATCCCAATGATTAAGATCATGCTATTATTCTCAGATGTCTTGTTAATAATTTGAATGAGGGATTTCGGAATTGTAATTACTTCTTCTAGTTTTTCTCCTTTCCTCAAAACCTCAATCAGCTGCTCCAACCTGCATTCAGTTAGATCCTTGACTTTCCAAAAGGTGTCCACAAGATTGTTTCTAGCAAAGTGGACTTTTGCATGCTCAGACTACAATTCCTGAATCTTTTTCTTGACTGCTCCATCCTGGTCTTGAAACATACTGAAATCTTGACCACTTTTGATCAACTCAACTTCAATTTGCTCCAGCTTTTCCTTATACCTCCCAACAACATGAGGCCACCAAAGACAATAGTTGTAGATGCTATTAGCTGAATTAATGCATTGCCTCAACTCATTCATTTTCTTTTTCAGTTTGGTAAGGGACAGCCTAAACTACTCCTTCAGATGTAGAATTGCTTCTTCCTCTTTCCTGTCTGGAGACGCAGATATCATAGCTTCCTTGATGCATTCAATTAATTCTTCTGGAAAAACATTGTGCAAACTCTCCAAACCAATGTTATTATGCACAAAGTAAGAACTCAATGTGTTCTCAATCAGGTCCTGCTCATATGAGGGTCTCTCCAACCATAAGTCAACAATTCTCTTCATCCCATCTTTTTCTTGAATAAGCTGCAATATCTTAGCTTTAAATAAGGCATCATCTTCTTCACTTCCTTCTGCCATCAACACATCTGGTTCATCCCTAGGAGTGTACTCATCAGATTCCTCATCAGGTATATCTACAATTAACTGTTCTTTGCCTTTTTCTTCAGTTCTTGGGGACATATGTGCCAGAGGGGTGTACACAGCAATTTCTTGTGCTCTCTTCTTCTTCCCCAACACTTCACCGGAAGAAGATCCAACTTCAAGCATCTTTATCGGAAGGGGAAAGTTAACTTCTCCAAACTTCCCTAGCAATTCCTCAAAGAAATTTGCATATAATTGCTCATAATTTCCCAAAGAATTAGAATGTTCAAAAGTTTGCTTACAAACCGGTTCAGTTTCCTTCCATACCACATTATCATTCTGAGGCAAGCAATTCAGAAAATACATCATGATACATATGATCAAAGTACCAAACCTGAAGGGGTAATTTGCTTCTTTCGTCAATTGCACATTTTCCATCAACTGATCCTTCAACAATCCACACAGATCAAAGTCTTCATCTTCCATTATCATTTTGTGAGCGATATAAATTGTGCCTACCGAAGTTGCGCCTTCCCTGTTTCTGAAGAAATTTTTGTATGAAATCCCATGTGCAATGTACCTTGTTATTGGATCTTTGATAGTTGAAATTACTAGAGCCCTCTGATCTCTTGTCAGTCCGGTTAGGGTTTTGACTTCCTTGTTCCGAATCGACTTCTTTTTTCGGAATATCCCCACCATTGCATAGACTAGTTAAATTTCTAATCACATCCTTCGAAATAAGATAGGGTTCATCCAAAGTTAGAATGTCCTCATTCAATCTGTTCAGGATAAACCTGACCACTTCCGCGTTGACGAAACAAGGAAACTCATTCCAGATGTCCAAACTTTTATGTTTCGCACCTTCAAGCCACTTCAATTCATCGGTTGGCAACAAATTTCTCACAGCCCTAATCTTTCCATTGCTATACTCATTCAAATTCACCATTCCTTTGATTTGCTTCATTTTGCTTTCCGTACAGAACAAGTTTTTCTACTGAGAACAAAATTCGAAATTCTACAAGCAACTGAAATACCTGATGAATTCGCCGTTGAATTTGCTTTACTCCATTGAAATTTTGCTGCAGAGGCTCTCCTTTTGTTCTTCTTCAATGCAAGGTGACAAATGAGGGTTCCAAATACCCTTTTATAACTTCGCGCACCTAACCTTTTTTCTACATTAAATATTTTTCCCTAGGAGTTTTGGGTACTCTGTTTTCTTAGACAACAAAATAAAAATTTGTCTGCAGACCTTCTACTTCTCATGTTTCTGCATAAGCAATCACTGATGCATTTGCAAACTTTTATCACAACTACTGACAATTTCTTGCATTCCTGTGCCAGCTACTGACAGGGGGACAAAGGATTTTTCTTGAAAGACTCCCCCTAGGCCAATGGCCTGAGATCAATTTCCGGAGGAATTACCAAAAGAAGATTCTGGTGCGGACTTATTCCCTTCATCAGAGTCACTCTTCCTTACCCATGTTTTCTTTATCTGATCTCTAATCTCTTCCATAGTCACTTTCCCTTTTCCTTTTTCATCTTTCTGTGAGATTTTTCCCTTGTATACCAGACCTCTTCTATCCATGTTTCTGTTCCTACAGAATCTTGCAATTGTAACACATCGGATTTCTTTGTCTAGACCATTCATTCCATTGATTTCCCTTTGACCTGCATTGATTAGCAATGTGCCCAATTCTTCCACAGGTGTAGTATTTAACATTCCTTACACTGACAGACATACTTTTGCATTCAATTGACTTATGACCAAACTTTTTGCAACTAAAACACTGACCGGGAAATGATGGACTACTTGAATTTATTTTACTTCTACACTGAGAAGCCATATGACCAAATTTATTACAAGCAAAGCAGTAACCATTAAACTTCTGAGCATTGGGTTGTCTTACCGGATACCTTCTGCCTTTGTTCATCTGATTTCTTTGTCTGGAATCCTTATGTTCAGATCTGGAGCTTTCTTCCTTCTCATATCCAAGACCTCGCTTATCATTTGCATCCTTCTGTCCTTTAGTCAGCTCATCAAGCTTAGCAGAATTAGTCCTAAACTTCTCCTTGTACTCATTTGCAGTAGTAAGTTCATCTATGAGAATAACTATCTGTCTTTCAAGCTCTTGTTCATTATTTCTAGATTGTTGCACTTCAATCTCCAGCTGAATGAGTCCACTATTTACTCTTTTGCATTCTTCAGACTTTTCTTTTAAAGACTATGCTAGATTCTTCTTCCTTTCTTCAATCTCCTTAATTAGCTTCATTGCCACAAATTCCATCTCAAGCTTTAGAGTAGCATTGTCCCTAGCAAGCTTTTCACATTCTTCAGTTATTTCTTTTAGGGTCTGATTTAGGTGAACATCTTCCAAGTTTTTATTCCCTTTTTGCTTCAGCTGATCACAAAGTTCCTTCCTCTTTTCTCTTGACTCATTGATTTTATCCTTCAATTATTGAATGAATTTTTCGGCATGCACAAGATTTGCTTTTAATTCCATGACTTTTGCTTTAGACTGATCAAGATCATCAAGTGCCACCATAAGCTGTTGTTGAAGACCACCAGAGTCCATTGCAATTCAAGATCCACCTCAAGCTGTTAAACTTCTACAGAGGAACTTGCTTTGATACCAATTGTTAGACTCAAGGAACACTGAGAGGGGGGGGGGGGAAGGGGTGAATCAGTGTTCAGCAAATTTAAACTTTAAATATAGATCTTAAACCATTAATAGCATTTCAACAAAAGAAAAGTTGCAAGCACAAGAAGAAGAAAAACCACGGTGGAGATTAGTCCACAATTATACTTTGTTAAAAGTATGAATAAAAGAGAATGCACATGCATTCACGCACACTGCCTAGAGCTCACTGCTCAAGAAGCACACTGCTTACAGGAAGGCTCACTGCCTTACAAAATGTTTGAGTTACAACAAAAGGTTGAACTGAGAGGATAGCATCTCCAAATGCTTGGATTTAGTTCCGGTGAAGCTCAGTAGATGATCTTCATCCCTTCTGACTAATTCTGTATTTCTGCTCTGCTTTTCTCTGTTTTTCTACCCTTTTGAAGCTGTGCATAGATCGCTCAATCACCCTTCTAATACTCGCACACATCTGTTATGCTCTTCACACACATTCGCACACTTTCACACACCTTTTTCTTCACACAAAATGAATTACCGATTTCATATATATATCCACTAACAAAATTTCATTACTTCAAGTCGACTCTAACAAAACATGAAATATCCTTCAATGGTCGGCTCAAATCACAAATTAAATTTAATGCGCACCTATCAAAGTCGGCTAAGACATAGCTAGGACCCAACACAAAATAACCAACACAAGAAACAATTAAACAATTACTTTATACATCCGAGACATGCGACATTCACTAAGTCGGCCACAATGAGCAAATAAACAAAAAAACATCCTGCCGGATCTCCAAGCTCGTACATCGATTAAGGCAACATCACAAATCTTGACAATGAGATAACATATATGCTTAACAACCTATCCTGGGAATCCACAACACAAAATGATGATCCGGTGAAACATATCGATCGACTAACTAACCGGATACCCTGTTCTTTCTGCTTTCTGACGGTAGAACACTGTTCTCTACATTTGCTGCCGGTATGAGCAAATTCTGATTTGCGGACCAGAGGGATGACTTGGGTTGCCATCAATGACAATACTAGAAGCCACATGCCATCAAACAAGCCATATGCCAACAGTCTTCTATATTGGAAACTCGTCCCCATCTTAGAGACTCATTTGAGGAAATCTCTAAATGTTAAGGGGACTTAAAATGAAACTTCTTTGTGTCTCTATATGTTATCCTAAATTTTTAACTCGTTTTAAAATTTAGGTAACCAATCAAAATTTTCTTAAAACTTGAGATTTTTCTTCTCTTAGGCACGCATTACGAGGTGAAAAATGTGGCAAATCTCTGTTTTAGGTTGACTAACCTTTGGGCTACTCTTTTTCCCCTTTACGTTTCCGTTTTCGTCGATTTCTGAGTTGTTTTTGGTGTCTTTTTCATCAATTTCGGGTTTTCAGAGCAACTCAGCAAATAGGGAAATTTAGACTCCAAAGCAAAATTGCTAAAGTTTCTCAAAAACCCGAAATTGCTTAAGTGCTCAAAAAACCCCGAATTTGTTAAGTTTTTATATTTTGACGAAAAGCAAAATTGCTAAAATGTCTCAAAAACCCGATTTTGCTTTAATGACTTGAAAAGTTCGAATTTTTCATAAGTATTCATTTTTGTTAAAATGAAAATTGTCAAGTCATCTAAAAAGTGCGAATTTGCTTAAAGTGAAATTGTTATTTGGTTTCAAAAACCCGATTTTGTTAAAGAAAGCATGTAAAGCTTCAAAAAAAACCCGATTCATGTTTTTGATGACATTTTGCATTGCAAGGGCTTCTGAAAAGTCCGATTTTTCTCAAATTCGAGCTGGTTGAATTCTTCTTCCCCATTTCATGGAGATTTTGTCGACCTTAATGCCTGAAATTCGGACTTTTACCAGTAAATAGCCAAGTTACTGTCTTTTTTCTCATCGCGTCTAGGGTTTGCTTCATTATTGTTTTCAGTTCCAACTCATCTCCAGGTATGTTATGCGTTTTTCAGTTATCTTTTACGTCTTTCTCATTTATATGCATTTTGTTTTAGATTCAAAAACGTCATTGATCTTAAGCGCGTTTTCTTGTTATTGTTTATCTTCATAAAATGCGTTTTTTTTTCTTTTTCAGTCCGCCTTCATACTAAAACGTGTTTTCTTGATACATTCTCACCTCTTTCGTTTATTTGTCTGCTCACCATTTTCTTTCATTCCATCATTCGCTCTCACTGCCATTTATTTCGCCCTTTATAAAATGCATTTTTCCTTCATCTCATTAAAACGCGTCCTTTACTTACCTTCATTCCATCTCATTCGCCATTTCCATTCATATATCTCCATACTTCCATCATTCATAATGCATTTTTCCTCTTTAAAATACCTTACTCTAAAACGCGTTTTTTCCATTTTTCATCCATTTTCAGCAACAATCTTTCATTACATTTCGCCTTCATTCCATCTACCATGCTCATTCCTTTCACTTCATTTCGCCACTTCAAACATCCATTATCATTTTCCAAAATAAATAATTCACTTTGTCTCTCATTTCGGATTTTTAGCCCCAAAATACAATTTCGGGATTCGCAGCTGAAATAACATTTTTTAAAAAATTGCAAGGTTGAGAAATTTTTGAACTTCTGAAAAATCCCGATTGCCTTTGTGAAAATTGTCAAAGCTCTTCAAAATCCCGAAATTGCAAAAAGCAGAAATTGCTAAAATGTCAAAAAGTTCCGAAATTGTTGAAGTCACTCAAAAACCCGAATTGCCTTAAAAAGCACAAAAGTTGACCTTTTTGGACGAAATTCCAAATCCAAGCCAAAGGTCTCTTTATCTTGCTGTTTCAAGAAGAGACGTGCTGTTTTTGACTGCCACCATTCCATTCATTTCGTATTCATCTTCATTCGCCTTGCCTCTTTCTTTCAAAATCCATTTCATTGTTCTAGGGTTTGAGTTCCGCCATGTCCACTCACGTTGATGCTGATGATGTTCTGACCTTATGGGGTTTTCACCGCAGTCTTGCAGATTCCTGTTCAATGACAGACGAACCAACTTCTCCAGCAGGCAAGAAGATGAAGTATAAGTTTGACAAATATCAGAATGAGATTTCTCCATCTCACGTCGTTTCAAATATCGACGAGATCAAAGACACAGAAATAGGGCACATTGATATGTCCGAATTTCTTGAAAGAGCTGAGAAATCCACTTCTTCTGATATGCAAAAGTTGCTGAGAAGTCATATTCATCTAGTGGCTTCTTTTCCTGTTGCTGCCCTTGAACTAGAATTCGTCCTTGCATGTGCAGCACGCTTTGATAGACAATCCAGAACAATCAAGGATGATGATGGTAACGTAGTTATCAGACTTGATGCTGAAACAATCAATAGAGTTTTCAGAGTACCTGATGCAACTACTCATTCAGAGATTTCATTGAAGAGTGCTCACAGACATTTTGAGCAAAAAAAGAGTGATTGTATTAAACATATCAACTCTAAATGGCTTCTAAAAACACGACCTTGTGCAACCCGTATGCCCAAGTTGTATCGGTCTGATTTTATAGAAGAAATTAACGATATGATCACTCTTCTGAGTAGAATTGCAGGGTTGAAAGTTTCTAATGTGTTTGAAAACTGGATGTATAAGTTCATGGTTGTTATTAGAAAAGCACATCATCCAATTTTCTGGGGAGAAATAATCAGTGATTGTTTGTGTGAACAGCTTGCACAGGTTCCTACCACTCTAACCTTCTATATGAATTCATATTTGGTTTACATAGCAGCTTCCTTGAGGCATTTTCCAGGCCTATCTCCTGAAGGTGACAGATCGTTGGTGCCTGTATGGAAATATTATGATCAGCTGACTTTCATTCCAAGTCGAGCACATTATAGAAGGGTTCAAGATGCCTTCTTTGGTTATTTTATGTGTTTGTTTGATAAAGAGTTGGTAAATAACAGGGTATCTGAGGCAGCTTGGAATAAGGTAAATCAATATGGCTGCTTGTTTCTTCAATTTCCAACATTCACCTATATGAGAGTTGGCTGTTTTGAAGACCAACCTTATATGCTCCCGAGATATCCAACTGATAAGATCGTTCTGATGGAGCTAGGAAGGCAATTGATGGCAGTTCATTCACGTCAAGCTTCACAACACAAGTCTGGAATTGGTATTTCTTCACATAATCCATTGGTAATCGGCAGGTATTCTTTAACAACCTCTTCAAGAGCCAAAGCAATGGAAACTGAACTTCAGGAGATAACATTGAAGAGATTCCAAGCTAGGGTGGATTTTGATTACAGAAGGATGAAGGATAAAATAAAAAGAGCCTCCTTCACTCATGTTCACCGCATTGAGGACATTTGGGCAGATCTCCGTACAGAAAAGGATGTATATAAAATGGATTATTGCAGGCTGACTTTGGAGCAAATAATTGACCTAAATCTGACTTTAATTCCGGAAGGAGTGATTGATGATAAGCAGATTTTGGATCCTGAGTACGAAGAACAGGGAGTTGCTAATGCTCCCATTCCTACAATTCAATGGTCTCAAAAGGAATCCGTCTCTATCTTTGATAGATTCCAATCAGTCTTGGCGAACACCAACTCTTGGCTCAAAAGCATAGGTGTCAAGACTATCAAAATCAGAGTTAGAGCTGAAGATGACCCAGCTGGTCCTAGAGGATTGAAATCAGAAATCAGAGAACAATCAAAAGAAGGAGCTTCCTCTTCAAGTACCAGAATCAAGCTGAAAGTAAGCAGAGCTCCAGAACAACCATTGGATAGGGAAACATTAAAGGGTGAGGAAGTCAATGAAATGCAGATTCAGGTATTAGATCAGCAAGAAGAAGACGAGGTTCATGAGACCTCTACCATTCTAAGTGAGATAATTCCTCACGTTGAAGCTCTGATACCAGAATCAGTCATATCTCCTATGTCCCCTATCGACAGTGATGTTGATTCCTTTTCCACCGTTTTTGTTCCTTCTATTCCACCACAAGAGACTTGTCATCAGTCTTCATCTGTAACGGATACTCCCATGATGAACTTGCCTACTAACTTCAAGAGTATTTTTGATATCAATCCAATCTTTCCAGCCATGTCAGAAATGACTCTTCCAGAAATGGATACATCTGTAACAAGCTTTGATTGTTTCATGGCCAATCCTAGTTGTAATTTGTCTTCTGCACAAAACATAGTTGCTGTACAAACCGAGGCACCTCCGAGGATTTCTGTTGTATCACAAACTGAGGCTATTTCTACAGAGACTACAGTTGCTATTTCAGATGTGACAACCTTGGATCTTCCTCCATGGTTGAATTCAGTTGCTCCCAAAAGAAAGAAACAAGCAGTGTCTCCTGATATTTTTGATTTCCAAAAATTGAAGAAATCAAGACCGATGGTTGCAAAGAAAGCTAAAACAGTCTCACAAGTTTTTGTTGACAGCAACAGAATGAAATATGCTGAAATTGCAGAGCCCTTAGTTGATAAACCGCATGAAGAAATGCAGGTATCTGACTACAGATTCACAAGAGTCGAATTGGGCAAGCAGACTCATGCCAATATGATGCAGGATGCTCAGAGTTCAGTGACAATTTTAACACAAAGCTATAACGAACTCTTAGCTAAAAAGGAAAAGCTCAAAGAAGACAATGCTCAACTGGTTTCAGTCATTCAAAGGATTACAGGATCATCAGAGGCAGTTGATTCTCTATCTACAGCTCCTCCAAATGAATCAGTTAGACAATTAGAAAGAATTGCACAAAAGGCTAAAGCAATTGATTCATGGATAACTCAGCTTATTGAGCAAAGCATTCCAATGATTGAGAAGACGTTGCAAGTTTTCAAGAATGTCAGAATAGCAAAGATAAAGCTGAATCAGACTTTGGAAACCTTCAAACAAACTTTGGAATCACTTGAGAAGGATTTAAAAATCTGGCATGAGATAGATCAAGTTAAGTTACAAATTCTATGCAGCAATTCAATCTTACCAAACAGAGAGAAGTACATAGAATTTGAAGAACTTATGACAAATAGATCATTGGTCATTCAAGATCTTATCAAAGATATCCAAGCCACTTTAGAAATGAATGATGAAGTTCAGCAGGATATTCTTTCAAGTTTTGAGAAGATCTCATGTACGGTTTTAAATCAAGAAGATGAATTACTTGAAGCTGATTCAGTTACTTCAGAAATGGCAGCCAGTCTTCGTCAACAAATGGAATCAGAGCAGTTTTCTATGGATTCAATTCAAAAGCTTGTCCATCATCAAACAATCCTTGAGAAAATGCAAACTACTTACGAAGAGCATAGATTGGCGACTATCAGATACTTTGATGTAATTCTAAAGACAGTTGCAGTGGCCAAGAACACGTTGGGTCCAGATCCGAATGAGTTGCAGACCGTCATCAGCAAATTCTTATCTTTCAAAGATAGGAATGAAATAGATTAGAAGTTTAGGTTGTTTTATGTAATTTTACTTTCGACAATATATATGTAAAAAATAAATTTTGCAATTGCAAGTGTTCTTTCCTTGCAATTTTCGAAAATGTAATTACATGTAAAATCTTACAAGACAAATCACAATTTGGATTGTAATTTTGAATAAGTCAATCGCAATTAGTTATCGGTTGAGAGATTTTCTCAAGTTTGTTGAGATCCTCCCACCTTTTTCTCCAGACCTTCCTTCTATAAATACTTGAGGGGTCTATTGTATTTCTTTATCTTTTTAGCAAGCAAGAAAACTCTGCAGAATTTTGTACTCATAAAGTCTTTGAGCTTTATAGTGAAATATTGTGAATTTTCAAGTGATATCAAGAAGCTGGAATTTCAGACTTTGAGCTGAATCCTTGTTTTATTATATTGTGATTACTTGAGAATTGTTGAAGATTGCTGAAAAGAGATTTGATTTAAATATTTGCAGACTTTGTGCTGTAAATGTGAGAATTGAATTCATAGTTAGTGTTAGAAATAGAGAAGAATTATAAGTCTTTGTGCTCATAAGTATTTCTCATTTAGAGTAGTTTAAAGATACATTGTAATTACAGTCTTTGAGCTGTTTTATCTTGTATATTTCCATAAAGTAATCGTTCTGAAAAAGGTTGATAGGATTTCATTCTTCAAGACTTTGTGCTTATCGAATTGTTTTCCCGTCCCGGAGGAAATAACGGAAGTCTTTGTGCTTTCAGGAAACTTTATTTCCTTCTCTTAATTTCACTGCATAGCTGTTGTAATAAGTTTAGTAACATTTACTGTGTCTTTTCTGTGAAGAGAGAAGAACGTAATCTTTCCTGAAACAAGAGGAACGATTGCTGTCCCATCCATTTAGTTTTATTTAGTTAAAGGGGGAGCCTTCCCTTAATTAGGAGAGTTCAAACTCACGTGCTGTGGTTGAAATCTCAATTTTGTACGCTTTCACGAGAATACAAAATTTCCAACCAACACTATACATCTCCCAAAACCATCCCTTGAAAATTGAGAAATTTCCAATAGAGGTTTCTAAGATATATCATAGAAATAACATTGGGTTTTCCTATAGTGCTAAAACATAGTTGACAAAAGCTAAAACTAAAGAAGACTCGTAATTTCTATTTTTTAACATAAAAATTTACAGTTCTTTTGTACCAAATTTTTTTCCTATCAAATCCCAAAGAGGTAATGGTATGAAGAGAAACAATAACCAGGTAATGGTACCAAAAAATTGAAGTTTTATCAATTGATTGAAAATATAGTAGTTCAGTATTGTTTCTGGATTTGATTGTGTTAGAACATTTTTGCATCAATGTTTCAAATTAACCCATTTACATAATATAGTCATCTCTGAGGGACCCCAAACCATGTTTAAAAAAAATTGTAATTCACCTTCCAATATCTCAGTCTACCATCACCAAATGAGTATGATTTAAAATTTACTTGTTTACATCTTGAAAAAGACTATCAAATATCAATATAATTAATTTTTGCTTTCATATTGACACACACACACACACACACATATATTTGCGATCTCCAAGTACCAATCTCCACTTTTTTTGAAAATGATGCATCAATACCTATCCCTACCTCTCATCCTAGTACTGATCCCTGACTCCTAGTAACTTTGGAAAGAAGACTACAAGATAAGAGCCCATAATAACTTGGTAAACAGCTATAGTGGGTAGATCAAAATGGGTTAACACTAAACATGGCTATAGATCATAGATATAAAACTTGCTAAAATTGCAATTACTTGTAAGTTGTTGAGGGCACAAAGTAACTTGCCCACTTACTTATGGTTGAGTTCTAACAAGTATTCACTGTTACATGGTGAGTCCATTAAAGACTCACTTGACATGGTCTACATGTAGAAATACAGAAAAAATGTGGGTTTTTTCCTTTCACACCCTCCCTCCTTATTCACACAACAATCATTTACCTTTTGATTATCTTCTTGTGGCAATTTTATGTAATTGTGGACGCCAAAATTTTGAGATTTTGCAGGGTCCCCTTCTTCGACCTAGGTGTTTGAACCCTTTAACCTATTTCATTCCCATAGGCTAAATCAAGATTTTTGGAGAGGGAATAATTTAATTAATTAAATATGGCCTCATCTAATTACCTTTCGGGCAACTAGTATTTAATTAATTATGTTTGTTTAAATATTAAAGTGACTTAAAAGGAGCTAAAAGTAAAATAATATAGTCACTTTATGAGGAGTTATAAGCTAAGTTACCGGTTCGGTTTTGGGTTCGGGTTTGGGTTTGAGAACCCGGTTCGCTGGTTCGGGAATTTTTTTTTTTTGGGTTTGGGTTCGTTTTGGGTTCGGTAATACAAAAACATATAAAAATCAGAAATATATACATATTTGCAGCAGTAATTAAGTTCAGAATACACCACCATATTAATAGTCAACTAACATAGCAAAAATACACCACCACTTGATACTCAAAAGTCAAATGTCATGATATAGAATTATAAATTAAAGTTCAAA
>VDFB02174963.1:0-19258 GCA_007258455.2 Sequoia sempervirens | reverse complement strand
GTGCATCTGAAGTGTAATCATAGCTGCGACAGAGGATATCAAACTCAAACAGGAAAGTTTTAGGATCCTCCATAACTAGGCCATAGAACTTGGGAAGTAATGAGTAAGCAATATTTTTAAGGTTATCAGTATCTCGCTGAGGAACAATGGGAAACTCAAAAGCAGGAGGTGGATTAGGTGGATTATTTGCCATATTTGCTTGCTGGAATATCAGAGCGGACAGATTTTCCTCAGGTTCTTCGTCGGCTGGGTCAAATGGCAGTTCAACAAACAGGTTTTCAGGGAGAAACCTTCCCAACACGTCTCTTCTTCTATGCATGCAATAGAATGAATGGTGATTTGAAGGATTTTGAAATTTTTTGATTAACAAACTAAACTAATGCTAAAAATGACTTCTGAAAAGTTCTTAGCTTGACACCATCCCCGGCAATGGCGCCAAAAATGGTCGCGCCCACAAAAAGGATATGAAAATCACAGTAAAACCTATCCTAGGAATTGGACATTCCAGTAGGTGACTAATATCTCTTTACGGACGTTCATTTACTTGTCAAACCAGGGAACGTATACTTTGAATGGAGCAGCACAATATATGCACTAAGAACTAGTTTCAATCACAACTTAACAGAAATAAACACTTGGAAAGAATTCTATCTATGCTAAAGGAAGGTAATGCAAAGTTCTTTTAACTCAACCATGCTTTAACCAAAATAGAAATCATAACAGCTATGACCAAGACACAAACTATGAACTGGCCTTATGCTGCAGGAACAGGCACAGGGATGGATTCCTGATGCTGTAGGAATAATATAAGACTGAGTTTGTACGAAAGCTTTATAGATGAAATCTAACTGATGATCAACAGAAAAAGAAACAACTAACTAACTAGCTACAGATACTTACTAAGTGGGCCCCCTTAGCAAGCATCTACTAATTACGCAAGTGCTGAACTCAGAACTTCATCAAACTTTATTCATAAACTCATAATGGTATACATTGCTTTGTTGATATGAAAACTAACAACGAACTCTGTCTCTTGTCATACAGATTCTGCTTTCTATTATTATCATACTGACTCTTACATGATATCTTCTATCTCCCTATCACTATGCTTCTATCTTACTTCTAACCATCTTTCTACCCACTCGCGTAGGAGGAGCACTTATTTAAAGTTAGGAGAACAACTAACTAACTAACCCTAACAAAGAAAGACGTGGAAGTAAAAATGTATCCCAAAATCGAGGAACAGACTTCATAAATGAATTTATCCATTCAACCCGATCCAGAGAGAATCTAGCACTCCACTCTTTCTAGATTGACTGCCATTAAAAATCCTTCCCAACAGTTTCGGTCAAAGAGTCTTCGCCAGAGCTTCCTCGAAGTCGTGCAAGAAATAGACTTTACTGCAAGGTCAAGATCGGCTGCGCTTGACTTGATCATACTTTCTTCAACAACCTATGAAACACAAGGTAACAGATGTGAAAGAAAAGGCACATGGCACATACACAATATCCATTCATTAATCACATATTTGAATCTATTTCATCATTCAAAAACTATATGCGATATACCAGTCATTTAGGGAGTCAACGGGGTAATAAATATAGATAAGACAACACGATAGGCTGCAGGAACATGAAAGTGTATTGCTACAGGATATCCCAATAAAAGGTCTCAAAAGAGTTTAAACAACCATGAATAACAAAAGTAAAGGTATTAAAAGTTCATCATGATATCCAAACTATGAGCACATTTTGGGCTCATCAACCACACAAGATCTTGTTCAATTTTAAATCCAAATCAAAGTGTGGAGGCAATCTTTTATGCAACTTAATGTCATCAAAAAGACTTTTGATTCTCAAGGTCGTTGTGAAGTGCGAGAGAAGTGCATACGCCTTTTTAGATGAGATTACTTTGAATAAGAGATTACGAAACACAAAAAACACATGTTCATTTTAGCCTCCAAGCAATGATGAGTTCGTTTTAAGCACCAAAATGAGATGTGAGACTTTCCTTGCTCAATTTTTCAACTTTCAACAAAATCTAGCCAATGTTGCCTAAAGTTCTTTTTAACCCTTTGCAACAAAAAATTGAAGTGTTCTTTTTAGAGCCCCAAAAAAGATGTGAGTTGATTTACAACATAAAACTAAAGCATGAAATGGAACTTGTTCTAGGTTATCACAATAAGCATTAAAAAATGCTTTTGTCAACTTCAAATTTGAATGCTCAATTTTCTTTGATGCCAATCTTGCTTTGGTTTCGATTGATTCCTACATTTGATTCCAATGTAAAATTTAACCTTTATGCAAATCCCCCTACAAATAGTGGAATGTAAGGTCTTAGAAAATCAGATTTGATTTAAGGAATCAATGATGCATATAGCATTATCATAAGAAAAATAAAACCTATCACATGGAAGATACAAAGTTGTTAGGAAACCTTTCTACTAACTTGAATTTCACTTGAACTAGTTGCATTTCAACTACCAATATAAAATAATATTCAGCCTTATTGTTCATAAGGTTAGATTTCCCCTAGACAAGTTGAAAACCATCCACCACTTGTTAAAATGGTATTCAATTCCCTGTTATACAAAATAAATACCTGCAAGCTAAATTGGTCAAAAGAAGTAAATAAATAAAAACCTGATATTGACAGTAAAACTAATCATCAACCATCATATCTTGCACAAAATAATGAAAGCATTGCATGTTGATTAGACATGACGCTCAGGAATCTTGTATTTTGGACATTTTCAAAAACCAACAGAAAGAGAACATGGTGATTTGAAATACTGGGGTGTGTAGAGACACCTGGTAAACATCCCATCGACATGCTTCAAGTGCTGACAGTGGAATGAATCTAAACCGTTCCTCTACATCGAATAAATTATCGTGAAGCCCATTCTTTCATGCACTTCTCGAAGACTCTAAAAAGCTTAGTACTACGTCTTCTTGGTGCATGGTTTTCCAACACATCTATCAAGTTGAACATACGTCCAAGAAATTTGTTTTTCTAGTCTTCCACATACATACTTCAATAAAACTATTCATCCAGTCTTGTCTATTAAAGTTTGGTGTCCAACATAAAGGTGGTCACCAAGTTTGCACTTATGTCCAAGATAGATATTCTTCAGCTTTGCCAAATTGTCCAACCATTGTCCATTCATGCTCATGACTATGTATTCTACCCACTAGACGTCTATCTTTTATTTTCATCCATAGAAAATTGATCCTTAGAACGAGTAGGATAGCGTAAGAATGAGTGGTATAGCATAAAGCACAGAAATAGCGAGACAAATTCCTTTGTGATGTTTCTATCAAGATCTAAGCATTTACTTCATTTACTTTTTTGTTATTATGATTCACTTTAGACAGTGAATTAGACACTGTCGAAGAGTTGTTTGTGTCTAACAAATAAAAAAGACCAATCAAAAAACACAGTCAATACAGATATACAATGCACATTAAAAAAAAGGAAAACATTCAAAGCATCCATCATTAACTATTTAGCCCGCTTCTTTTCTATGTAGACGAATGACAAAACACATATGCAGAGGCGTGGATAAATGCTCTTTGCTCGCACATTTCTTTACCAAGAAAATATCAATGGAAAATCATAGTAGCTTGTAAGAACTGAGTATGATGGTGTATCTCTGAAGTTATGGATCTAGGGCAGACATAAGTTTAAAGTGACAAAGATGAAAGCAATCTAATAGGAAGTCATCTAGACATTCAAGATTATGGAAATAGGCTGAGCGTAGACCGAATGTAGATAGTTATGAATGAGTATAATACCACAGTGCACACCAACCAAGCATGGACAAAGTAATTTACAGCAAAATGCATTAATAGCACAATGAATAAGAGATTTTAGAATGCTGAACAAACATGGATTTGGGATGCCACACATAGGGTAGTCAATGCATGGTAATGAAGCGTACAACCTACTGAAGCATGTCATACCTATCATTAAATTCAAGACACTCAAAGTCCTGAATACCCAATATTTTTACTTAAAGCACACTCTAATCGGTCCAACAATCCATGTAAGCTATTAAAAGCCAGGGAGATATCAACATATGATAGTAGTGGGTGCATGTGAAACCATAATAATTTAAATGATGTGTGCTATACTTATTCAAATCACTTCAAATACAACGAAAGAAGAAAGAAAAATACAAACATATACGTGTATATTGTTAGGGATGAAGTTAGTAATCATTTCAAAACCACAAGATGTAATGATGATAGAATTATAAGATTCTAAATCCCTCCTTCTAGCACCATATGTGAGCACCACAAATCTGCAAAATAGCTCAAACTTCAAAACACATTAGCATGTTAGTTCAAACTATGCAAATACCATAGTACTCCTATGAGATAATAAATCATGCTTTAAAATGCAAACAAATTACAAGACAAACTAGGCATATAAAACATGAAATGAATCCTATCCCATAGTGGATTGGTGCTATTGTGGAAAATAGCCCTTTCCCAACCCTTTGCTAAGCTCAATGATGAAATTTATATGAATATGATATGAAGATGGTGTGGACAAAATCAATTCTCATTTTAAGAGAACGACTTTGCATAAATATTATGGAGTTGTGCAGGGTTTGATCAAGAATGAAGGCTTTCATTTATAGATTATTTTGATGAGAGAAATAGCCAAATGGATGAATGTGGGACAAAGAACAAGCCAATGAAAAGAGGCCACTTGTCATCATGTGATAGGCTTGAGGATGAGGACATTTTGGTCAATGTACCAAAGAGGGGGAGATTCAAATTTGAATTTGATAGTTAATGCTTAGTTTGCCCTTTGCAAAGGGACATGTAAGAGCTTATTAATTGCTTTCTTGGATGTACATGTCCACTTGTTTTTGAATTCAAATTTGAGGGAATATTCCTCAATGATTCCATGTTGTAAGAAAATAAGGATTTTAATAAATCAATAAATTGATTTATTGGTGCAAGTGGCAAAATCTAGAGAATGTGATGGGTAGTTAGGTTAGGCTAATTAGGATTAGATTAGCTTAATGATGATTAGGATATTTTTGACCTATTTGACTTAGATATTTTGATTTATTTAAATCAAAAGGTGATGAAAGGTGATTTCAGACTTAATTAAATAAAAGGTTTGATTTATTCAATCAAGGAGGGTGATGTTAGGATCAAGTTGATTTATTTAATTTAAATTGATGACTTTAGGAGATTGAAAAATAAACTTGATTTATTTGTTGAATGGATGAGCTTGATTAATTTAATGAGCGGATGCATAATGTTAATTTTGCATGTCTACAATAATTAATCCCCTTTAATTAAATCTAACACCACTCCAAAGGAGTTTCAAAGGAAATAAGAGTGAAAATATCAAACCAAATCATTAATGATCTATCTGAATCCCTCCTCATGATAAATTAATAAATACCAAAGAATAGAAAATCCAAGGAAATTCATCTAAGATAGTTATAATTTAGAATTTAAATACCAAACTATATTAAGATACCATGATCATGAAAATACCAAACACATAATAGAAAAACACCATTTCTAATCATATAATGCACTTATAAAACATGAATGGATATGACCATGTCTAAAACTAGGACTACTTCAAGGGACTTCAAAACCACCCACGATTCGAAAGCATCTAGATATACAAGAAGATAACTCACAGATAAATGACATTACACACCAATACCTATGAGAAACCAAATGATCAATTGAACCAAGGGGTGAATCATAAATTATTTTATCTCAAATTAGAAAGTAGAATGACATATTTATACAAATTAAAAAATAAAAAATGAATCAAATGTGTAATATCTAATAATCATTTATAATAAATATATACTACATCAGAAAAAATAAAATTATTTACTAAAAATCCATACAGGAATACAATGATATATGTTGGTAAAATTATAATATATGCACAAGAAAGCTAGATATAGGTTTATAAAATATCTATATAGGCATATACACTGTCACATGTCAATGATACAAAAAATATATGTACAAAAATTCCTTCTAGCCATAGAACAAATTCGCAATTTTATCAATCCTCTCCGAGAGAAAGCAAGATTCTAGGATAATTCAGACTATATAGTGGTTGGAGAGTCAATTAATGATGGTTTCTTTTGAACTTTCTCACTTGACATTCTCTCTAAAATAATTTAGAGCTCCACCTTTAATACAATAAATTATATGCATATGAATATATAAAAAGTAAATTATAGAACAACATATAAGATATTAATCACTTACCACCATGTAATAATTGGTCTCAACCAATCAATGCTTCTGTTCATCCATTTGAGGGGTAGGTGCATGATCTAGAGTTGCGATCCCCTATGACAGGCATCAAGAATCAAATTAAACTACATATGAGTACCATTTAAATTTTCATAAATATACATTGGATCAAACTAGAAATATAATATAAAATTTACTAATCTATCTCATACCTTATCAAAGGCATCGAAGAAAGTTTTTTTGCAACAATACCCACCTCTATTGTGTCATGAATATTGAGAGGAGTCTAAATAAATGGCATCGGCTAAAAATGAATCAACATAATTTTACCAAAATCTACCTAACATTATTTACCAAAATAATAATTAAAAATAATCAAGCTCACCTTGATGGAACTTGTATGACTACAAAAAAAACATAGACAGGTAGAAGTCATATGGGAAAGGGTGTGCCATAGAGGCATAATACAATAAGATTAGGCAAAGACATGGGAATGGATCCCCACCTTAGAATTTGTTAGATTGATTGTCAATTGAGAGAAATATAGAGTTAAATAAAGAGCATTGGTTAGGACATACAAGAATACATAGGGAGAGATGAACTAACTGTCCACTAATGCTAGTAACAAGATGAATGATTAAATGGTGACAATAGAACCCTCAACATGAAATAGATACACCAATCTGATGTACGGGCATCCCAATAAACCTTACTGCCTATCACCACATAACCTTAGTTCCACTCCCAAAAGAGAGCTAGATATTAGAATGTCTTATCATCAACATATCAAAAATTCAGGGGAGTTTGACTAGTTTACCGAAATGTATTATCATTTGATGTTTACAACATAGAACAATCAACACTCAATTCATTTGGTGAAGCATAAAAAAATCTTTCATTACTTTGAGTATCAAACTTGACTTATCACAAGGTAGAACAAGGCTAGAGTAACCTTCAAATTGAACTACATTGCATTTCACCAACTCTTGGAGCTTCATTGTCAGAATTAGGCCACCCTACACATTTTACATCAGGTGTTTGGGCACCTTGTGGCCAACGCAGATAATTCCTTAGGAAAGATCAAATATACAAGCATTTCTCGCATTCATTGAGAATTAGTTAGGTAGTAGATAGATCATAGTGGGGAAGTTAATATAATTAGGCATTCATTAGTTCGCATGTGAGATTATAATAATCCTATGATAGCCCATGAGCCAATTTGTAATCAATATACTGCCCACACCACAAGTAACTAATAATTGTAATAAGACATGATTTTATTATTATTATATATTTCTGATATCTATATATGTTATTAAAGAAAATTTTAAGGGTTTAAGACAGCACCTTAGTTGATAGATGTGTATAGTGTTGTGAGAAAATTACAATCTGCATGGACAAACTTATAAAAGAAAATTTTCCTAAGTTTCGTATGACTTTTACTACTTGAGATTCCTACTAGAAGTAAGTAATCCTTAATTAATAAGGATGTTAAATTGGGATCTTATGCCATATTTGAAACTTAAAAGTTTTATGGAAATGCCTATATTAAGATGTGCGATATTCATTCCTTTGAAAGATTACCATGCATCTGGGTATATTCTTCATATTTTTTTTAGTAGATTTATGAATATTGGCATATCAAGTTCTAGTCATAGGAAAAAATGTAATATAACTGAGGCTAAGTTGTTGAATCATTCCCTATTGAGAGAGATGTAATGGTATTGTAATATAACTATTATTATTTTAACATTCAAATATTCATAGATATATATAGCTAATTCTACCCATCTAACACGAAATGGAACAGATGTTATTAGGGATCCATTTCAACAAAATTTACAATACTAGAGATAATTGTTTTAATCACATTATGTTTGGTCTGGTAATATTTCCCAACTCTTGTCCAATAAGGAGGTCCGTGAATAATTATAATGAGGAAGTGTATATTTATTTGTTGGAATAATCGATCCATAAGAATTACCAAAACGATGAAGTAATGAAATATAATTCTAAAATAATTAACTAAATATAACCCAAAACTAAATAAAATAATTGAAGTATAATAAAATAAAATTATTTTTATCAAATTAGTTAAGTTCCCAATTCAAATGAAATTGATCCAATCCAATAAAACCCACCATATGTAACACTACATTTAATAATGTTATTCTATTATCTTGAATTCAAACCCTTTGAATATTACAATATAATAATCATGTAATTAAATTTCTCAAGAATTTACAAATACCCATTCTATAAGCATACTAAGATCTGACTAAGTAATTAAGGTAAAAAATAAGTCATTCGCCTTAAGGGATAAAATCTAATCAAAAGATAGCCAATTTAATATAAAGGAGATAATTGATAATTATTTCAAAGGACGGTAAATTGGTGAAGAGTGTGCATGAAAGTGAATTAAACTTTACAAGACAAATATAGCATGAGCCACAAAATGTGTACCACGGGTCAACAATTTTCCTTCATGTTCATGAATCTTGGGTCACCTGAACTTGTTGTGACCTCTACAATAACCCTCCACGAATCCATGTCAACTCTACCTTTCTACTCATGCCAATATACATAAAAATATTCCTCACACTTCTAGAGACATACCATTTATTTATTTTACTTTATTTAATTTTTCATTCAAGCTACTAAAAAATTCTAAAGAACTTCACATTCCATTTTATTGAGAAGATCTTTGTAGGAATGATAGGGTTATCTTACTACCCTAGCTACAAAAATATCCACATGGGATTGAGAGCAAACTTAGGTTTCTGGAATGAGAGTAGGAGGGTTTGACACATCTAGTCAATCTAACAGGCATAAGAAAAAGAAATGATATATGAGTAGCCATCCAAGGAAGTTCTATTATAAACAACACAAAGAAAAACCTATGATAATCAAAAACGTTTCTAAATAATCATCTAAGAGCTTGTTAGCTACAAATTTTGAGGCGAGGAAATAGAGGTAGACTGTGGAGTGAAGAATAACTGGAAGAGGATGACATTATACTAAACCATGTCCATCTTCCTTCATGGACATGCCGCACCTCCCACATACAACCCTTCATCATGAAGATTGGGGTGGCCTTTGTAGGGAAACACCTTTTTACATTTCTCTTTTAGTTTGTTCTTGATATATGGTCTATCCAATTTATTTTGGGTTTCTTGTCTAATATATTGCACATGGGTGTTCTTGGAGCGTGGTAATAAATCCATTAGGAGTATGTAGTTGGATACAATAAGCTTCCACAAAGAACTGAGTTTGGTAAGGATGACAACATTTGAAGAAGCCAATCAATTTGTGCTAAAATTTGAACAAAATATTTGAAAAGAGGTAGAAAGGTAAAGGAGGAAGATTTGAAAAAGGGAGACCACAATATGGTGAAAGAAGACCATTTACAGAGAAAAACAAGGATGTATTCGATCTATATCACAAAAAATAGAGAATTCATAGTTTCCAAGGAGAAGCAATGGAAATTCCTACCACACTAACAAAGGAATTAGAAATACCTACCTGTAATGATGGATATTAGAGGATTAATAGGGGGTTTGACAAGAAACCATTTAGAGGAATCTATTTCAAATTCTGAGGAGGAAATCGAGCATTTGAATGCCACAAAGGGAGTGCTAGTAAAAGAGGAGAGAGTAACCCAAGAGTGACATATGTAGAGGAATAACTCGTTGGGTCACAATGAGCTATTCAAAACCCTAATAAATATGAATCATTGGTCATGAGGAGAGATCTATTGCAAACTGAGATAACTGAGGAACTAGTGCATATGGAAAATAATATTTTGAATGTTATACAAATTAGGAGGTGAGTTTTGTAAAGTTGTTGTTGGTGGTGGTAGTATAGATAATTTGGTTTCTAAAGATATAGTAAGGAAGTTGAATTAGAAGATGATGAAATAACTAAACCCATATAGGACTGTATGGATTCAAGATGATCACAAGATGTATGTAAGTGAACAATGTTTAGAGAAATTCCATATAGGATCATATAATGATAAATTTTTGTGTGATATCAATCCCATAGGTGCATTTGATGTGTTTTCAAGAAGGCCATTGGAATACAATAGGAAGAAAATTTATGATGGAAGAAAGAATAACTACACGATGATCTTGAATGGGAAAATGATATCTTGATACCTTTAGAGGAAATGAAAATATGTGTTTTGCATTAATTCCAAGGAACTATGGAAATTATAGTGTATAAGTTACCGTCACAAAGGAAGAGGAACCATCATAGATGGAACTATTTGAATTTATATCAAAATACCAATATATTATATAAGAGAATGTGCCAAAAATACTACCATCAATTTAGAGTATAATTCATCACATGGATCTCATACCTAGACCTAGTTTACAAAATAGAGTAGTACGTGGGATGACACTAGGAGCTAACATGAGAAAAATTTGATCCAAGAAATTCTAAGCCCTTGTGTGGTACCCACAACATTAGCACCAAAAAAATATGGAGAATGGAGGACGGTACATACTCAAAAGCCACCAAGCAAGACTACTACATATTCCTATTTCAAAGGATGGACAAAATTATGGATTTTGAGTGATGGTAAAGTACTTCAACAAGATAAACCTGGAAGAATAGATACCACTGCTATCAAAATAAAAGTATATGAATGGAAGACACAACATTCAAGACAAATGAAGTTGGTTGTGCTATGTTTAGTCAGCCACCCTATATTAACTTAATGCAATCGCTACATTCATGTAGATGATGTTCAGAGGTATTTAAAGAACTTTGGTAGGTTTTCTATAATTTCATTTGGATGACATAGTTTATTTTCAATGGGAAAATATGAAATTTCGGTAATATATCAAAGCAAGTCCTTCAAAAGTGAAAGTAAATGAGAAGTTGATGCTAAACATTGAGAAGAAAGTAGTTTCATGTAAACACATTTTTTATTTATGATTTATTATACATAATCAAGGGATTGAAGATGGACCCGTGAGGAATTAAGATCAACAAGGTAAGATATTTTCATGGACTAGTGAGTTTCTATATAAAGTTCATTAGAGCTTCAAAGGCCATCTATACAATCTCAATGATAGGGCTACTAACAATGGGAGGATCAAAAAGGAATTCAAGTGGACATCGTGAGAGCAAAACAATTTGAATTTGAAGGCACGAATCCCAATTAGTTAGTATTAGCCAGTTTGAATTCAATTTGAGGCCTTGGCTCAAGTTCTCCAAGTCTGTTGATCCTTACAGGCTACATCAAAATCCTTTTGCTACGTAGGAACGACATTCAATATTATGACAATACTCTTAGAAAGTTGTACTAAAAATTTAATATTTATTGAATATGGAGGGTCACACCAAGATATATTATCTTTAAAATGAGAATTAAATTAATGGTCATATGAATTTTGCATTGAATTTTTTAATGACTCTTGTATCTAGAGTCAAACTTGGGCACTATCCTTACCAATGTCTTTTGATTGCATTGATTATAAATATGAGTAAGACTTTTATTATTCAATGTATTCTATGTAGAGGGCTCTTAAGATGGGATAATGGGTGGTGAAATAGTTGTAAGGTAGGGATATAATGTCCAATATTATCCATGGTGGACAAGTGATGGTATCTTATTATTCAAGAGAATCATAACTCAAAAAAACATAGTGTACAATACTTAAATAACCAATGAATTTTCATTAGAAACACAAAGGAAAAGGTCATCTAATTCCCAAATAGTAAATACAAGGTTTGAAATATTCAAGAAGGCGGTATAGAAGCCTAATTAAGTTGAAAATGGATACCTGATATTGGGTTTTAACTTGAAATATATCATAATTAATACCCTTTAATTAACTTTAACACCACTCCAAAGGAGTTTCAAAGGAAAATAAGAGTGAAAATAGAAAACCAAATCATTATTGATGTATCTGAAACCCTCTTCATGATAAAATAATAAATACCAAAGAATAGAAAATACAAGGAAATTCATCTAAGATAGTTATAATTTATAAAAATGCCAAACTGTATTAAGATACCATGATCATGAAAATACCAAACACATCATAGAAAAACACCATTTCTAATCATATAATTCACTCATAAAACATGAAGGGATATGACCATATCTAGAACTAGGACTACTCCAAGGGACTTCCAAACCACACAAGATTCAAAAGCATCTAGATATACAAGAAGATAACTGATAGATAAATGACATTACACACCAATAACTATGAGAAACCAAATGATCAATTGAACCAAGGGGTGAATCATAAATTATTTTATCTCAAATTAGAAAGTAGAATGACATATTTATAGAAAATAAAAAATAAAAAATGAATCAAATGTGTATTATCTAATAATCATTTATAATAAATATATGCTACATCAGAAAAAATAAAATTATTAACTAAAAATCCATATAGAAATACAATGTTATATGTTGGAAAAATTATAATATATGCCAAATAAAGCTAGATATAGGTTTATAAAATATCTATATAGGCATACATTGTCACATTTCAATGATACAAAAAATTAATGTACAAAAATACTTATAGCCATAGAACAAATTCACAATTTTATCAATCCTCTCGATGAGAAGGCAAGATTCTAGGATAATTCAGACTATATAGTGGTTGGAGAGTCAATTAATAATGGTTTCTTTTGAACTTGCTCACTTGACATTCTCTCTAAAATAATTCTAGAGCTCCACCTATAATACAATAAATTATATGCATAAGGAATATATAAAATTAAATTATAGAATGACATATAAGAGATTAATCACTTATCGTCATGTAATAATCGATCTCAACCAATCAATGCTTCTCTTCACCCATTTGAGCCCGGGTAGGTGCATGATCTAGAGTTGTGATCCCTTGCGACAAGCATCAATAATCAAATTAAACTACATATGGGTACCATTTAATTTTTCATAAATAGACATTGGATCAAACTAGAAATATAATATAAAATTTACTAATCTAGCTCATACCTTTATCAAAGGCATCTAAGAAAAAATTGTTGCAACAATACCCACCTTATTGTGTCATGAATATTGAGAGGACTCTAAATAAATGGCATCGGATAAAAATCAATCAACATAATTTTACCAAAATCTACCTAACATTATTTACCAAAATAATAATTAAAAATAATCAAGCTCACCTTAATGGAACTTGCATGACTACAAAAAAAACATAGACATGCTAAAGTCATATGGGAAAGGGTGTTCCATAGAGGCATAATACAATAAGATTAGACAAAGACATGGGAATGGATCCCCACCTTAGAACTTGTTAGATTGACTGTCAATTGAGAGAAATATAGAGTTAAATAAAGAGCATTGGTTAATATTTCCCAACTCTTGTCCAATAAGGAGGTCCATGAATAATTATCATGAGGAAGTGTATATTTATTTGTTGGAATAATCGATCCATAAGAATTACCAAAACGATGAAGTAATGAAGTATAATTCTAAAATAATTAACTGAATATAACCCAAAACTAAATAAAATAATTGAAGTATAATAAAATAAAATTATTTTTATCAAATTAGTTAAGTTCCCAATTCAAATGAAATTGATCCAATCCAATAAAACCCACCATATGTAACACTACATTTAATAATATTATTCTATTATCTTGAATTCAAACTCTTTGAATATTACAATATAATAATCATGTAATTAAATTTCTCAAGAATTTACAAATACCCATTCTATAAGCATACTAAGATCTGACTAAGTAATTAAGGTAAAAAATACGTCATTCGCCTTAAGGGATAAAATCTAATCAAAAGATAGCCAAAATATAAAGGAGATAATTGATAATTATTTCGAAGGATGGTAAATTGGTGAAGAGTGTGCACGAAAGTGAATTAAACTTTACAAGACAAATATAGCATGAGCCACAAAATTTGTACCATGGGTCAACAATTTTTCCTTCATGTTCATGAATCTTGGGTCACCTGAACTTGTTGTGACCTCAACAATAACCCTCCATGAATCCATGTCAACTCTACCTTTCTACTCATGCCAATGTACATAAAAATATTCGTCACAGTTCTAGAGACATTCCATTTGTTTATTAAATACTTTATTTAATTTTTCATTCAAGCTACTAAAAAATTCTAAAGAACTTCAAATTCCATTTTCTTAAGAAGAGCTTTGTGGGAAGGAAATGGTTATGTGACTACCCTAGCTGCAAAAATATCCACATGGGATTGAGCACAGATTTAGGTGCCTGGAATGAGAGCAGGAGGGTTTGATGCATCTAGTCACTCTAACAGGAATATGGAGCATAAAGGAAAAGAAATGATATATGAGTAGCCATCCAAGGAAGCTATATTATGAACAACACAAGAACAAACCTACGAAAATAAAAAGGGTTTCTAAATAATCATCTAAAAACTTGTTAGCTACAAATTTTGAGGCGAGGAAACAGAGGTAGACTGTGGAGCAAAGAATAAATGGAAGAGCAAGGAATTATACTAAACCATTTCCATTTTCCTTCATGGACATGCCGCACCTCCGACATACAACCCTTCATCATGAAGATTGGGGTGGCCTTTGCAGGGGAACACCTATTTACATTTCTCTTTTAGTTTGTTCTTGATATATGGTCTATCAAATTTATTTTAGGTTTCTTGTCTAATATATTGCACATGGGTGTTATTGGAGCCTGGTAATAAATCCATTAGGAGTATGTAGTGGATACGATAAGCTTCCAGAAAGCCATAATCTTCTCCTTAGTGTTTCTTTTATTTACTTTTTTGGTTCATAAATTTATCATTAATTTTATTGAATAGTTGTTATTAGTGCTTCTTTTGAGTACCCTGACACAAGAGAATTAAATTTTATTTACAATAAGAAGAGGGTTTATAGTTTAAGAAATATGGAACTTATCATTTAAGGCCCAATTTTCTTTGCAGTACTAGCTCCAAATCGGTCTTCTTGTTTTACGAGAAGGATGCAAATCAGATCTTTCTTTCTTTTCTATTAGGGAAATTGGCCCAAGGAATAAATAATCAGAGGGTTGTTCTTGAAATCTTCGTATTATTATCTCCAATCAAGCAATATTTTTCCCTTAACCCATAAAATAACTATAGATCTATTTACGTGTCTAATCAATGAGAACTCCTTTCTATTTTAAAATAATTTTGTTGTGTTAACTCTTGGATGTAAGGTTGGATAGTCCTCTCCCCATACCCTCCATCTATGACTACATCAAGTGGTGTCATAGTGAGTTTTTAATCCTTTGGGAGTGAACATTTTGGAAGATCCTATGGTAATTTAATTGTCAAACAAAGAAAGCCAATGTGTTTTTCAATAGAGTGCTGACTACGAGGAAGTTGCAATCTTTTAGTCAAACCATTGATGTCAGGAAGTTGCACTAGATTTGAAGGAAGGATGCCATCAAGGAGGGTTTCTAGTATGTCTAATATTGTTGGAAGAATGGAAAAATGATTGATATGATGAGGTCAAAAAATATTTGATTAGATTTTGTAGAAGACGTTAGAAAGGCAGGTCTAAAACTTAGGAATGAGTATGAGAGTGATGATGATGAACTAGGATCTCCAATTTTGAATAAAATACCATAGAAGAAGAAGAAGAACTAGATTAGATCAAAATGGTGAAATCTAATTTGAGAAATGGTAAGAGAACTAGAACTAGAATTGATAGTTATTTTGGTAATTTGAATCCTAAAGAATTAATTGACTTGATAAATGATATGGAAGATTACTTTGAATAGGAGAAAATTGAGGATCCAAAAATGGTTAGCTATGCTAAAACTATGTTGAAAGTTCATGCTAATATTTAGTGGAGAGAGGTTCAATTAGGAAGAAATAGGAGAGGAAATTAGGAAAGAATCACAAAATGGGATAGGATCATAACAAAGATAAGGAATTAATTCATAACTACTGACTACAAATTGGAAATGTCGAAGAGATTGTAAAATATAAGGAAAATGGAGAACACGGTGAAGGAGTACATTGAGGAGTTCCATAAGATGATCATAAGAACTAGACACATTAAAACCAACAAAGAGAAAGTGGCATGATGCATAAATGGTCTTAGAATGAACATCCAGAAAGAAGTGAGTTTGGAAAGGATGACAACATTTGAAAAAGCCAATCAATTTGTGCTAAAATTTGAAAAAAATATTTGAAAAGAGGTAGAAAGGTAAAGGAGGAAGATTTGAAAAAGGGAGACCACAATATGGTGAAAGAAGACCATTTACAGAGAAAAACAATGATGTATTCTATCTATATCACAAAAAATAGAGAATTCATAGTTTCCAAGGGAGAAGCAATGGAAATTCCTACCACACTAACAAAGGAATTAGAAATACCTACTGTAATGATGGATATTAGAGGATTAATAGGGGGTTTGACAAGAAACCATTTTGAGGAATCTATTTCAAATTCTGAGGGGGACATTGAGCATTTGAATTCCACAAAGTGAGTGATAGTAAAAGAGGAGAGAGTAACCCAAGAGTTACATACGTAGAGGAATAACTGGTTGGGTCACAATGAACTATTCAAAACCATAATAAATATGAATCATTGGTCATGAGGAGAGATCTATTGCAAACTGAGATAACTGAGGAACTAGTGCATATGGAAAATAATATTTTGAATGGTATACAAATTAGGAGGTGATTTTTGTAAAGTTATTGTTGGTGGTGGTAGTATAGATAATTTGGTTTCTAAAGATATAGTAAGGAAGTTGAATTTGAAGATGATGAAATAACTAAACCCATATAGGATTGTATGGATTCAAGATGATCACAAGATGTATGTAAGTGAACAATGTTTCGAGAAATTCCATATAGGATTATATAATGACAAATTTTTGTGTGATATCAATCCCATAGGAGCATTTGATGTGTTTTCAAGAAGGCCACTGGAATACAATAGGAAGAAAATTTATGATGGAAGAAAGAATAAGTACACGATGATCTTGAATGGGAAGAATGATATCTTGATACCTTTAGAGGAGAAATGCAAGAGTGAAGTGTATGGTAATTCCAAAAAGAATTTGGTAGATGGATGATTTTTTTTGGATTCAATGATACATGAAAATATGTGTTTTGCATTAATTCCAAGGAACTATAGAAATTAGAGTGCATAAATTACCATCACAAAGGAGAAGGAACCATCATAGATGGAATTATTTGAATTTATATCAAAATACCAAGATATTATATAAGAGAATGTGCCAAAAATACTACCACCAATTTAGAGTATAATTTATCACATGGATCTCATACCTAGACCAAGTTTACCAAACAAAGTAGTACGTAGGATGACACTAGTAGAGAATGTGAAACTAAATATAAAAGTGTAGAAGCTAACATGAGAAAAATTTGATCCAAGAAAGTCTAAGCCCTTGTGCGGTGCGCACAACATTAGCACCAAAGAAAGATGGAGAATGGAGGATTTGCACATACTAAAAATCCATCAAGAAGTTCACTACCAAGTACATATTCCTATTGCCAAGGATGGATGAAATTATGGATTGTTTGAGTGATGAAAAGTACTTCAACAAGATAGATCTGAAGAGTAGATACCATCATATCAAAATCAAAGAAGTATATGAATGAAAGACTGCATTCAAGACAAATGAAGGGTTGTAAGAGTGTTTAGTTACACCTTTTATATTGACCAATGCACCAAGTACATTCATGTAGCTGATGTTTAGAGGTATTTACAGAAATCTTTGGTAGGTTTTTTATAGTTTACTTGGATGACATGTTTATTTTCAATGGGAAAAAATGAACATTTGCAACATATCAAGCATGTCCCTCAAAAATTGAGTGAAGAGAAGTTGATGCTAAACATTGAGAAGAGTAGTTTCATGTAAACATATTTTTTTAATTTATGATTTGTTATATATACTGAAGGATTGAAGATGGGCCTAGAGGAATTAAGCATCAACGAGGTAAGATATTTTCTTCGACTAGTGAGTTTCTATACAAAGTTCATTAGGATCTTTAGTGCCATCTATACACCAATGATAGATTCAATAATGGGAGATCAAAAGGAATTCAAGTGGACATCAGGAGCATGAAAGAATTTTTAAATTTTTGAAGCGGAAGGTAACTAAGTATTTATTGTTAGCTAGTTAAATTCTATTGGAGGCCTTGGTTTGTTCTCCAAGTCTCTTGATCCTTACAGGCTACATCAAAATCCTTCTGCTACATAGGGAATGGCATTCAATATTATGACAATAATCTTAGAAAGTTGTACTAAAAATAATATTTAATATGGAGGGTCACACCAAGATATATCATCTTTAAAATGAGAATTAAATTAATGGTCATATGGATTTTGCATTGAATTTTTTAATGACTCTTGTATCTAGAGTCAAACTTGGGCACTATCCTTAGCAATATCTATTGATTGCATTGATTATAAATATGAGTAAGACTTTTCTTATTCAATGTATTCTATATAGAGGGATCTTAAGGTGGGATAATGGGTGGTGAAATAGTTGTAAGGTAGGGATATAATGTCAAATATTATCCATGGTGGAAAATTGATGGTATCTTATTATTCAAGAGAATTAGAACTCAAAAATATATAGTGTACAATACTTAAATAACCTATGACTTTTCATTAGAAACACAAAGGAAAAGGTCATCTAAATCCCAAATAGTATATACAAGGTTTGAAATATTCAAGAAGGGGTTATAGAAGCCTAATTAAGTTGAAAATGGATACCTAATATTGGGTTTTAACTTGAAATATATCATAATTAATCCCCTTTAATTAAATCTAACACCACTCCAAAGGAGTTTCAAAGGAAAATAGGAGTGAAAATATCAAACCAAATCATTATTGATGTATCTGAAACCATCTTCATGATAAAATAATAAATACCAAAGAATAGAAAATCCAAGGAAATTCACCTAAGATAGTTATAATTTAGAATTTAAATACCAAACTATATTAAGATACCATGATCATGAAAATACCAAACACATAATAGAAAAACACCATT
>VDFB02174962.1:0-55272 GCA_007258455.2 Sequoia sempervirens | reverse complement strand
TTCAAGACTCGACCTTGAAGTTAAGGGACATCCCCTTTAGGGAATTTTGTGAAGCAGGGAAAAGAAGTAACCCTAGAAGAGAGAAGGGTCAATCTAATAAAAAATTACATCGTAAAGTAGGCTAGATAACTCTCCCTAACTTTGATCGGTCAAGGAAGGTCACCGCCCACTCATGGATCCAAAAATTGTATACATACCTATCTCTCAATCCAATGATAGAAGAATACACCATAAAATTCACCATCATACATTTTGAAGGGGTTGCACACGACTGGTGGCACCATGGCTTGATTACCCAAGGCCACCAAGACAAAAACTTATGATGACTTCACCCAAAAATTCATTGAGAGATTTGACCAAAAACACCTTGAGAGATATTTTAAAGAATTAACTCAACTAAGACAAGAAGGGATCGTTGAAGACTATGTGGCCGAATTCCAAAGAATTTCAGTCATGGTCCTTGGAATTATTGAAAAAACACTCACCTACCTATTTATAGAGGGACTATCAAAAGCTATTCGTGGCCTAGTAAGTGCCCTTGATCCCACATTTCTCCAAGATGTCATCTTAAAGGCCCTACGACTTGATAAAGGTCGCCCCAAACATATATCACTGAAAGATAAAACTTTCTACATGAAAGATGGGCACCAAAGTGCTTCCCTCCCTAAAAGTGAACGAGCAGAATTTAGGAAAAAAGGATTATGTTACAGATGCAAGGAAACATGGAAGCATGGGCATGTTTTTAATCAAGAAGGTGTTCAAAAGAAAAAATTGTGCTATAAATATAAGGAAAAGTGGGAACTGGGGCATAATTGTGGGAAGAGAAGCCAAGCACACAACCTAGAAGCACTATCCGACAAAGAAGTACGAGAGGAAGAGGAAGAAAACCCACATAAAAGAAGAAAATGCGAGGAGGAAGAACATGGAACTTTAGCTGCGATTTCAAAAGTATCCAAGCATCACCCTTTTCGGATTAGGGGTGTTCTTAAAGGGTAAAGGTAATTGCACTTGTGGATAGTGGGGCCACCCACAACTTTATCAATGATAATTTAGCCACCAAAATGAACTTAGAAACAAAATATTTTAAGGGCTTTAATGCATCTTTGGGTGATGGATCTACCACCTCATGTACCAAAAAGATTTCACAACTAAGTCTCACATCAGGGAAGCATCCAATCAAAGAAGATTTCTATGTTGTAAGCATGGGGGAAATGGATATAATTATGGGCGTTCCCTGGCTGCACTCTCTGGGATGTTTTTACATAGACTTTCCAAAATTAGAACTTTGTTTTCAACACAATGGACAAGAAGTCCTCTTATAGGGATTATCCAATGGATTGTAATGACCCTGCTCAAATCTGATTCGAAACTTCTGATTTTTGGCCTTGGAAATTTCATCAAACACTTTGCATACAAGGGTCATATGACTGATATAAATTTTCAGTTCGCTTTAATGGCTCTTCCCTTCATTTAACATCAATAAGAATGCTTGCAAGTGACTCTAAATGGACTAAACAATGTGCTAACATGAATGTGCAACTTATTTTGACAATATTCAATGCATATATATGATCTAAGCATGAAAAATGATCACCTACAGCAACTGGTATTTCATCAAACAGTTGGTATGCAACACTAAAGAGCTGGAAATGAATACTATTTCATTGGCATTACATCAAACATGTTGTATGCAATCTTGACATCTTTATTCAAATGTTTCCGAATGCTATGCTGATCACAAAAGGCCAAGACTCTTGGCATTACAAGATAAGCTCAAGTCTGATTACAATGCGATAGATAGCAATGCCAAATATGATCTATTGAACAGCTTACTAATGTCATGAATTGTTTAATGTAATGACTTCTAATTACAATGATTGTAATGCAGCTATATAATTAATCGAATAACCCCAAATTCCAAGCCCGCGATTTTTTCAAAGGATCATAGTCTTCTTTTTGGGAACCCGGAGGCTAGTCGGAAGATAAAATTAGGGTTTCCTAATTTTGAGGAGATCATTGTTCGGAAATGATAGTTTTAATGGCGGATTCCTTCTGGGTTTTCAGAGGGCTTCGCAGTGGTATGTTCGTCTCAGCGTTCAGAGTACTTTTTGGAATTTACTATTTTTAGTAAATTCTATTTTTGGCAGTTTCCAGATGTGTTCAGGATGGTTGACTTCCGGCTTCAGAATGATCAGTTGACTTCCTCAGTTTTGGCTTCAGGGCACTGTCGGAGAAATAAATTAAGTCATTTAAATTAAAAGTCACGTTTTAATTATTATAATTAAACGTTGACCATGGGCTTAGACTTAATGACTTAATGTTGTGTTTAAAAGGTGGTTCCTTGAGGGTGGCGCCTTCATTATGAAATGATTTAATATTTCCCTAAGTCAAAGCAGGGTATGATGGGCGCCTTAATCAAAGTATGAAGTTTTAATTAAAATATCATTTATAATGCCTTGAGGAGAAAGTACGCCCAATCTTGAGGAGGGTGAAGTTTGACCTAAAAACTGATTTTAGGGTTTTGCAAAGTCAATTGAAGGTTATAAAGAGAGGTCTTGGTGCATCATTGGGATTATCTTGGAAATTATACCGTTATGCTGCCGGATTGATTCTGGATTGCTTCGAGGGATGAAGACCTCCTAGTTTGGGCATCTCTTCTAGTTTGAAAGACAACGACTAGTGGTGATTATTAGTTTACTTGTGAGTGCATCTTAGCTATTTCATTTGTGTTCAGTTTTGCATTGTAAGATCTGTTATTGGCATTTTAGTGTTTCAGCTTATTGCATTTTATACACAGCAGATTGCATGTTTCACTCATATTTTGGAAAATACAAAAAAGGTCTTTCTGGGTATCATCTCATTCTTTTTGTTTGTCCTAAGTCATCATATTCTCCAGTTTTCAGATTTTATAGAGCTTGCATTAATTTTAAAAAGAAAATCGCCTTTTCTTTCAAGGCCGTACCATTTAGCATCATTGGGAATTGTGCATTTAATGGTTTGGGGTGTTTAGAGTCTGTCTTTTCATATTATCTTGAGCGCCATTGTGTTGGGAGTTTGTGGTTTAAAGATCAGTTCATTTGAGCAAGGGATTAGGGAGTTGTGAGCATTTATATGTTTTCCTAGACTGCTGTTTTTAACCAGACATTGCAGATTTGTGAAAAACAGAAAATCAGAAGTTGTAATAATTTCATATGGTTCTTGAACTCAGCCAAGAAGAGACTATATTGTATTGTATGATTCATATATTCAGTTCTAACGTCTTGACAGGCATATAATATGAAATTGTAAACTGTCCAGTAGTACTGGCAGTCACTCTCCAGCTTATTGCTTGAATTTGTATTGCTCCATTTCATTGAAGTTGTAATAGATAGATCTCCGCCCTATGGTCGCTACTATCCCACTCCGGGTTAGAAAGCACATTCTGGGTGTTGAGGGTTTTCAGTTTTCGGCAATTTCCTTCAAGCAGTAGATTTTGTATTCAGCATTTTCTTTCAAGCAGTAGATCTTGTAATCACTCCGTCATATGGTCGCCCCTCACTCCGCATTGGATTGGGTAGCACATACTTGACGTTGAGTTCCTTTCTGCAAGTAGAGTAGAAGACCCTCTGACCAATGCTCATCCTCAGCGGTGCCATTCTGGTTAGAGTTGTTTCCTATACGTTTTGGTTTTCTCATCTAACCTTAACGGGTGCACTGTCGTAATTTGTTAATTGTAAAAATCGAAAAAAATTTGGCTCGGAATATTTCTATTAACCTAATGTTACAATGATGATTTAATAATGGAGAGCCCAACCGAATGCAATATGATAAACCCGGTAGATGGCTGCCCGATAAAAAATTCGATTCTTCTTATTTTGAAAGATTTCAAGCCCAAAATTGCAGCACCCAGCTTTACCTCTAAACGTTCTCATGAATTTTATCAGATTTTTATTTCCTTTGAGTAAATCAACTCACCATTTCACATTAGTTATCCGATATGAGATTATTTTATAGTCTGCAAGTCGCTCCCTTGGCTCCAAAATCTTCAAGTTGTCAATCAAGAGGGCGCCATCAAGAAAGGAAATCGGCGTACTTGAAGCTCCAAATGAGGAAATCGTGGCTCCAGACTGCTGGTAATTGTCTGATTTATATCAGAAATGCAAGGTGATGGGAGTCAATCTGCTTGAATGTTAATTGTAGATCGGAGCACAAATTGTCTCACAATACCCTTTTAATTTATGCAGACCGAAGTGCAAATGTCCAATCGAACTACCCATGAATCACCCAAATTCTCCAACATACGCCGCCTCATACCAAAATGAATAGTCATATGCCAGCAACTATCTTATCAAATCGAGAATATCTATTCCACCAAAATTTGGCCAAAGGCCATGAAATTTTGCTTTGAAGTACAAGTAGAAAGTCTGAAGCAACTTCCTCAACTTTGCAATAATTCAAGTGATATTTCACACCTTCAAAATTGCATACCAATTGAGAGTTTTCGTTCTCAATGGCTAAAGACAACTGCAAAAACCCTAGGCTCCACAACTGAAACATCAAACATCAACAACAAATCTAGATGCTAGGAAATGAGCCCTTAATGTCTATTTATTCTTTTTCTTCAAGAGGTCAGCCAAACAAGAATAATATAATATTCAACTTCTACAAGCTTGTCATAACAATATTTTAATATTGCACTTTATAATAATATAAAATATAACTCAACTCCTAAAGTGCATTATAACATTATAATATAAAATAAAGGTTTCCATAAATAGAAATATCCATGATGATACTAGGAAAACCTTCATGAAGTCACAAAATGAACCAACCAATCAATTGGGTATCTGCCAAACGACCCTCTATCAAGTTCCATTAGCTTACGAAGATCAAGAATAGGCTAATTCCTCTAAACTCCATTGCTCATGAAAAAGGGGACATTACATGGATCCCCAAGGGTAGTCTCATCCAAAAGAATGGAAAATTGTTTTAGACATAACCAATTAGAATGGGCTGCCCAATACATGATCCTTTATAAGTCCTCCCCCCAAGGCAAAGCCATACATGTGGATATACAACCCATCCTTAAGAAACACATAAGGGTATTCGAAAACAGTCCATCAGGCCTTCCTCCCAAAAGAGGTTTCGAACATATCATAGAACTTGAAAAAGGGGCTAAACCCATAATCACCACACCTTATAGGCACCCCCAAAAATTTAAAGAATAAATAGAAAAAACTATTAATGAGCTTTTAGAAATGGGTCACATTCAACCAAGTTCAAGTCCCTCTGCATCCTCAGTGGTATTAATGTGTTGTACCCAAAATAAATTTTTGGCATTCTATATAAATTGAGCTAAATCATGTTAAAATGCCATAAAAAATCTGTTTTAGGTCAAACCAAACATAGGGTCTTTGTGGGTTTCTATCAAGGAACACGTGCAAAATTTTGAAAATTTGAAAATCAGGGTTTTACGCCCTTATTTTCAGGGAAACCCCCGAAAATAGGACCTTCCCAAAAATGATTGAAAATGATTTTGATAAGATTAAATGACTTCACGATCACATTGGTCAAGTCAGAATCATTAAAAGACACGTTTTACTCTGGTGGGTCTATTTCTGTTTTTCAAGAACAAAGTTAGGAGCTCTGCAACCATTAATGGCAGATTGGCCAGTACCAGGTGCTAAAAGCTAAGCTTCAAAAGCTTCAACGATGCAACCATGGCGAAAAAGGTCTAAAAAGATGCTGTTCGACAAAGGATATTCTCGAACTACCATGAAGAAAAGAGCCTTCGTTGAGGGGCACCTGATTCTTAAAGGTCAAATACAAATTCGATGAATCATCCATAGCCATCCAATGTTCTCCTCGCCGTTTTATTAATCAAAATAATCATCAAGAGATCATCCGAAGGTTGATCACCGATGCCTGGGTTACCGTCAGTCTGTGGACAATAGGTACAGAACCCTAAGACGCTTCAAGATGGCAAAATTTTTAGGGGTTTGGGCAATGAGGGTACGTGTGTATATATTTATTAATATATTATAAATATATATATGGCTTATACAAAAAAAAAAGAGAAATATAGAGAATTGTAAAACTAAATCATTTCATAGTATGATACTTGATCATTGATCAATGCCAATTGATAGTTGAAAAATATTCAAATAAAATTACTGAATTACAAAATGTAGTTCATGAAACATTGAAACATGATTCAATGTTCATTGTTCAAGTGCTCATCAATCATCAAAAGGATTGTCAGAATCATCGTGACTTGGATTTTGAGCGGTTTGAACTTCAAAATCATCATCATTTGAACCCAAAGCGGATCCAACACCATGTGATATGTCATCAATATCACCCACATCATCCATAGTGGCTCTAGCAAGATCCTGAATGGTTGCATCCAAGTCATTAGACTCGGGTGCTACATCCCAAAGCCTCGCTGCCCCCTGCTTGTATTAAGGATCCTTACGTGACAGAAGACACAAATTGGAATTAATATACACCAAGTCTTCAACTCTTTTTGCAGCCAACCGGTTATGCTTCACTGAGTGGATAAAGGAGTATGTACTCCAATTCCGTTCAGCGGCAGAAGAGCTTGCAACCTGGAGAGAAAACCAACAAAATTAAAAATAAAATAAAAAAATGCAAGATAAATTCAAGAATGTTAAGTGTTAAATTTTATAATACAAGTGGCAAAAAAAAAAACTTGTGAGAGGATCTTGATTGCGAGAGGTTGGAGGTACATATAATCTTGACCATGGAGGTACCACCATGTAAGAGCATCCATTTTGTATTGGTCTCTAGCAACAAAAGAAGTATGATTTTTTGATTTTCCTGTGATAAACATTCCAAATTCTCTCATGACACTTGTATGCACTTCTGGATCACTGAACATTCTACTAAATGTCGTCTTATACCCATTAGCAACTTCAGAATCTCTATATGGCGGTATTCTCCTTGGGATAGAAAGTACTTCAGTGGTATAGTACCTCGGAGATAGGGCATATGCAAGGAGGTGCAATGGAGTTGTCATCTTGTTCCAACGATGAAGAACAATTGCTTCCACCCTTTTGTATAAGGTGTCTTCAGGATCATTCTCTCTTTTTTGTATTTCTATTTTTATTTTTTCCAACATTGTGTCCATGCTATCATAGACATCCCCCAAGCATGGTTCATCTGTATCAGCAAACCGAAGCATAGACATGATAGGTTCGGTGAATTCCAATACATAATTCACACGATCCCACCAATTGTCATGCACATCCCACCACCGCCATGCAAGACTGGGTCGCCTGACCTTTGGGCCTTCTCTCGAATTCTGATTGCTCATATACTCCATTGGTTGCTAATAACCATTTGACTCAATGCATCTTTCACCTTCACAAGTCGTCTCAGAACAACTGTGTGAGATGCAAACCGGGTCTCGGCAACCTAAGAACATGTTAATAGTAAGTTAATAAAACATTTAAAATATGTAAATAATGCAAAAAATTATTTTTAATTAATTATAAAACATGATATAAATGATAAATATTAAATGAAAACTAGTTACTAGCAAATTAAATTCTACTCTTCCACCACCCAATCTTAGTGTTTTGAAAATTGGTTGCTTTGTGACATATGGCGGTTTGTCACTAAACATCTGATCTCCTCGTAATTTCGTATATTTCTTCACCCACTTATTTGGTTGCCACTGCTTTGCACAGCGGACCAAATGGAGGGAGTGTACGGTGCACGGTGTCCAAAAGATGTGCTCATATCTAGCCTCTACCAAAGCACTTGCAGCCCTGCAAACTTTTGCATTGTCTGTAATTACTTGGACAATATTTTCACTACACACCATCTCTATGGAGTCGAGAATCCTATGAACTCGATTTTACTTCTTCATAACAATCATTAAAATATTAGTCCTGGGACACTGCAATAACATTAATCAATGGACGGTTTTTGCAATCTTTCCATCCATCGGAAACAATAGACACACCTGTTTCAACCCAAGAATCTCTAATTGGTTTTAGTTGGGCCTCTACATATTTCTTCTCTTTTTGCAATAAGGTGGTATGCACCTTTTCATACCCAGGACTTGTGAAATCAGGAGGTGCACTATTTATTGCTGACACCATGTCCTTCCAATATGGTGATCTCACCAAGTTGAATGGAAGACCATTGGCATAGAGGCAACGTGCAATTTTTTCTTCAGCAATATCTCTTGCCTCCATTTTAAATGCCTTCTCTAATGGACCTCTCTTATGGGTGGTGGTTTTTGGTTCTTCATCTTCTTCTTCCGTAGAGGGTATAGACAAGAAGGGATGTCTAGAGGGCCTAACTATCTGATGAGTGGGTAATGTTGTTTTTTTCTTTCCGGAACTATAACTAGTTTGTTTTCCTCTTGCAACCGAATTGTCAGCATCTTCTTGTTCTTTTATAAATGTTGCTATTTGTACAGCAGAAAACCCCTTCTTATCTGGGCCTTCACACATATTAATCCCTTTACCACTAGGGTCCATAAAATGAAGTTTCACTCGGTAATAGGAGCTATTATATTGTGTATTGCAAAAATTACACTTCCAAACAAACCCCCACCTCCAGGAATTTGTGAAATTCTTGTGGTATGACTCCATAAAGGAGATCCTTTATCAATTTTGAACTTTTGGCTTCCCTCCCCACCCACTGAACTTTGACTACTGGCCATTGTTGCAATCTATAAAAAAAAAGAAAAAAAATATATATACTTGAAAAACTTCTTCACAAACTTGAAAAAATCCATCAAAAACTAAGAAACTTAAAAAAATTCATCAAAAGATTAAAGAATAGGGTTTAAATGCATACCTTAAACACTTAAATCTCCTTTGTAGAAGCTATTTGCCACTCCATAATCGATCTCCTTCGAATACAATCACCTCCCTTCAAAATGCTAAGATGGAGAGAAAATATGGTGAGAGCAAAATGAGAGGTAAAAATGAAATGTTTTAGTGTTGAAAGGCCTCATATTGGGTCGTTTTAGGGTTAAGAGGCAAAATAATAATAAAAAAATTGCTTTTTATTTTACTTTGGGCCCACTTTTTAAGTGCGCCGGGTCAGACGCTCCTGTGCACGCTGGCACGTGGCCGGTAAATTCTGCCCCGCATACCTTGGCTAGATATTTGTTGGCACGTTATGACAGAGCGTTGCTCACTCTATGGGTTCGCCCCCGCGCGCGCTTGCACGTTAATTCCTGAGAACCTGTGGCTGGGCCAGCACTCCAGAGAACCCATTGTACCGGAACACACCTGCAGGTACTCAAATTTCATACCCACAGTGAACCCGCATTTTGTGTCTGGAAAGCCAGGGTACGAACCCATAAATATAGTCAAGGCTTGTCAAAGAAATATTAAAAGAGGTATTGAGAAGACATTGTCGGTTGTCGAAACATCATGAAAGAAAAAGCTACCTTCAAGGAGAGGCTTCCTTGAACCTCGAGATAAGTAGGATGAGGCTTCCAAGACCTTTCCGCCCAGGCTTATCTCGACAACGTAACTGCAAGCACAAACATCCGACAAGGCAATCACCAGATAATCAGGATCAAACTGGAGCATCGTTTAGATAAAAATCACTGTGCAAAAGAGCAAAACTGCCCTTTTCAGTAAGAGGCGCCCTTGAATAAATGGACCTTTAACTATTTTCTGAGAATTCAAACTCCAGTCATCTTTTGCGAAACGGAGCTAGCTACCCGATGAGATATCAAGTGAGATCATCTGATTCTCTAATCCACAGGAAATCCAAATCAAAGCACAGGATATCAGAAAGAAAAGACTAAAAGGACAGTTATCAAAAATGACTAAGCCAAAGGAAAAGTGCCCTTTCTTGAGAAAGGCGTCCTCCTTTCTAGGGCTATAAACTCAACTTTTTGGCCTAATGCTTCCTAGGCACGTATCTTCAGTTTAGATCCAAGTACTCAGTGAATCCAACAGCGGCTGCTCATGATCAGCGTATCAATCTGGATTTAGGATCAAACCAAGGCCATTCAACAGAGAAAAATGATAAAAAAGGAATCAAAGTTCAATTGGGACGCCTAAAGAAGTCAAAGGCAAGTTTGTTGACTTAAAGTTAGGATATTTTGAGGCAAATTTGGCTAACTCACTCCACAATCAGTGGAAATCACCTTTTTGAACTTCAGATCAAGCCAAATCAACTTTTGATCATGAGTTAAGTTCCCAAACTTAAGGATTTCAGGCTTAAGTCTATATAAAGAAGGTCTAGGCGTCCCTCTTCATTATTTCGTTGCAAGTTGATGATCAAGAACAACAATAAGCTCTCAAGGACACCATTTTCAGATCTGGCCAAGGTTTTTGATCGTTCTTCGATATTTCTTGAAGATCTGAAGCAGAAGAAGATTTCTAATCAGAGGTTGGATTTAGAGACAATTTCTCAGGGAGTTAGATTAAAACTTCCAATCCATCTTCTGTCTACTTCCTCTCTTCTCGTCTTAGGTTTTCTTGCATGTCACACAAAGCAGCAATGTAAGAGACTTGGTGTCTCTAAACCCCGATTTATGCTGAATAATGAAGTTTTGCTGAGTTTTGAGGGTTTGTGGTTTTTCAATGATTTTTGCATATAAATGTTTTTTCTGATTTTTAAAATAAAATGGTGCCAGATAATGAAAATACAACAAAATATGCTAATATCTATGCACACTTGATACCAATGAGTTGCAAATGCCTTCCTTTTATTAATTGAATGCTTACAATATAAAAAGGCACACATGCATACAAAAAGGCAGCTGATTTATGAATTAAAAAGCTGGTTTTTATTTGCAGCCATGATGAATTTGTACGGCCAGCTTGAAAGAAGACTTTCTCCTTCTGTTTTTCGCTTGAAACCACCTTCTTCAATCTAGGCGCCCCCTTTACAATCACCAAGAAGCTAGAAAGAGAGGCGGTTGGCTTCTTGTGCAAAAAGACATCCTTGCTGCTAGGAAAATGGTACGGCCTGGCAGCAGCAATTAATGCTAAGTACGGCTGGAGGAAAAGAGTGCCAGAAGCAACCAAAATGAATTCTCAATCCATTTGTACTCTTCTGTAATAAATCAACTCAAACCCCAATGTAAATCTTTCACTTTCAGCACAATCGTGACTCCTGTATGAAGTCACTCTATTCAACAATTTTCAGTTGATCTTTCACAACCTTAGTATGCCTGATTCTGAAGAGGGAACGTTCTCCAAAATCTGATTTGTAGAAACCCTTGATTCTCAAACTCCAATTTTCTTAGAGAGATGAAGACAAATTAAAATAATCAATCGTTAATGAGTTTCATTTGTCTTCGAAGCATTAAATAAACCTCTCAAGAGGCTCGACCCCCAAAAAGCAACTTAAAATGCATTTAATAATATTAAATTCGCCCTTTTCAATACTTAGGCTTATTACTCAATAAATGGCGTCCCTTTTTAATGAGTATAAATACTCATTAAAAAATAATATTGCTCCGTTATTATAATGTTATAAAATACTTTATAATAAGCCATTTAATTAATTAATAACTTCAATAATTGACTTTATAATATAAAGTTATAATAATAATCATTTTATTATTATTAAATGCTCCAATATTCTCTGTTTGCTCAACAAACTGCCAAACTGGGTCGAAATTGAAAAAGCCAACTGAACCAGGTGCCCTGCCAGAAATAGTAACCCTGATGACTTGACTTACTATAAATAGTAAGTGTCTGAATAACACTTTGTAAGCATCTGCAGAGGCCCAGACCTTAATCAAACTGTGGAGTAATATCCCAAAACTCTGGATAACTGCAATGGAAGACCCTCTAATCACAACTGTTAGCCTATGAGGGTCAGAATGATAAGCTAATCCCTCAACAAACAATGTCAGCTGAAAAGGGGACATTACAAGCAGGCTACCATAGATATGATCAACTGGGCAGATTCAAAATAATTTTCCAGTGCAACCCATCTCGTCAGATTTTCCAGAATCAACAAACTTGTTGCCCCTATTTTTGGGGGTTTTTCCAAAAAAGTTTTAGAGTCAAAATTCTGAGGAACTGGGTTTGTTTAGCATTGAAGCACGAACAAAACCCATGTGTCAGTTTTTTTCTAGAAAAATACTTCTCGGCAAGGCGTTATTTTCAGGGGATTCCGAAAGTTGTCAGAACAAGGTCAAGTTTGCAGTCAATCTTTAAATTTTTCAGGATGCAGTACTCTCAGGTACAATATAGGACCAAGACGGCCTTATTTCATGATTACCTGAAAATGATTGACCCAAACTTACATCAAGAAAACCCAGTGGTTGATCTAGAACAGCTGGATGGCATGAATCGGATCACGTTGCAGAACATAGAAGAGTCCGGGTTGCTGCAGGCTGCGTCCATTCACATCACATTACAAAGTGTGGAGCTTGTAATCGCTTGTATTAAGCATTACAATCCTACCACAAGAGAAATCAGATCAGTGGATGGGAGGGTTATTTGTAGTCTAAAGCCCAAGGATATAGAAAAGTGTTTTGATATTCCACCATGTCCTAACAGTAGGGTCATATTAGTGACAAAATGTGAAAAGGCATTCGAGGCGGCTAAGGGAAAATTCCAAGGGATAATGGCTGAAAGTGACAAAGGGCAACTTGCCTAAGTTGGTTGGACGAGGAGAATGCAAAGATGAGTATGCAAGGCTAATCACTCTACTCAACAGAATCATTGGACAAGAGGATGGAAATTAATTCCAGTCGTGGATGTATTATGTCATTGCAAAAATCATCAGCAAGAGGGAACAATACGAGTGGGCCACTTTGATTAGTGATACGCTCCACCAACAGATTACCGGGTATCTAGAAGCTCATAGGTTTCACATGTGTTCTTACTTGGTATACTTGATTGCCTTCCAAGGCAATTTCAGGATATTAAACAATGTGGGAACCTTAGGTGTGTAGAAGGTTCATGAGTACTTTACACGTCTTGAGATTACTCAAATGAAGCAACACTTCAAAAGAACAAGTGATCACTTCATCATGCACGTCGTACGAGATCTAGACCATGAGATGCACGTACATATTTTAGAGACAGCCAGAGAGGTAATGGCAGATTGGTTCATCCAATTCCCTACGTTCTCCTACATGTGCGTGTATGGCTACATTGGTCACCATGTCATGATGCCACAATACCCTTCAGATAGGGTAGTCTTCATGGAATTCCTAAGGTGGTTGTCCGAGGTTTACATCTACTTGCGCTTGAAGAAGAAGACAACTGTAAACTTTTCCATTGGAATGGGACTCTATAGATGCAGGTTCACAACAAATGCTAAGATGATGAGCTAGGAAACAGTGAGGCTTAATCTCAAGTACCTCATTGAGAGGAAGTCCTATGATCCCAGAGGTCTCTATGCGACACACCTCGAACAACACTCGTCACATAAATCTTCTATGGAAGATTATTGGGTAAATTGTCAAGACGAGTATGAAGTGTGAAGAAGGAACTACAATAGGTTCAGGATCTCGCAAATTGCTGACTTTATGTCAGAAGACATCGAGGGCTTATCTGACGATGAAGGGGAAGTCATTCTCCCCTCATTTTTCGCAGATTCAGTTGACTCCCAACCACTCCCAAGAGTGGATTGGTATGCCAAAGATAACCCATCTATAGAGGAGAGGATGAGTAGAGTGGCCAGAAATAGCCAACTCTATCTCGACAGCAAGAAGACAAGGAAAGTGGTACCTCCCAGAACAGAGCCGCCATAGGTTCAATCTGCACCACCTTCCATGTCAAGATAGAAGCCTAGGAAGAAGCAGTGGTGCAATCCTCCCCAAGGGATGAGGATGTCGAAGCATACAAGGCCAAGAACACAGGGGACACATGTGGAGACAGCCACACACAGTCTTGAAATAGTCATTGGTATTGCTGCCCCAGAGCCAACAAAAGTTGTTGTTGAGGAGCCAGCAACAGTAGTTGTTGAGGAGCCAGCAGCAGAAGAAGCAACAGCAGTAGTAGGAATGATGCCTGTTATGGAAATAGAGCCGCCAACATCACCACCATCACAGCAGTCGCAAGTGCTCATTGACTTGGACTCACCACCAAGAGATGTCGCTCCAGCACAGTCTCACACATCGGACATTCGAGGGCCCCATATTCCTCCTAGCGAAGCTAGTCGAGATTCTATTTGGCTTGAGGGCTTCCTAGGCAGGAAGAGGGAAAGACCCTCCTATGAACTTGACTTCACTGAATTCGACCATGTCCCACAAGACATGCTGACAAAGAAGTTGAAGAGGCAAGTTCACATGGATAGGAATGCAGATTGTGAACTCATCATAGAGACTACTGCCCCACCAGTAGAGAAAAGCATATACGAGGTACAAATGGAAGACTACACATTGTCTAAAGTTAACCTCGGAAAGACTACACGATAGGTGGAAGCGGACCTTCTCGGAATCGCCTCGGTGAGTGCACAAGAAAGGATGGCCAAGGATGGAAAAGAAAAAGCAGCCTTAAAGGCTGAGAACCAACAATTAAAGTCATCCATTTCCAGCTTGATGCATGGCACCCCAAACGTCTTAGCCTTACCAACAAAAATGCTAGATCTCCCCGCAGAACAGAATCATCAACAGCTGATAACATACGGAAAACACTTTAGAGATCAAGTGGAGGAGTTTGTTCTCAAAGGTAGATGTATACTGGGAAATCTATACCAGTTACGGGATAGAGCACATGGACTTCGTGCAAAGATCCAGTAATCAGAACAAAGAATTGCAGAAAAGAGGCTAGAAGATGAGACTACAATTGCAGACTTGCAATTGGCATATCAATCAGTCTACTTCAAGGAAAACAAGTAAAATCTCGTTGCTTGGAAAGAACAGCTGGCGTATAAGGTGAAAGCCTAGGACACCCATTAGGTAGAGTTGATTGATTACAGACGGGTCGTCGCCACTATTATCAACTTCGTAAGAACGTTGGTAATATCTTTTCCTCGCATAGAATATCAACTCGAGGGAGGAGAATACATTTAGATGGTTATTGTACATGATTAGTTCAGAGACGTCATCCGCAGTACCTTTCTTGATGATCTAGACGGTTGCAAGCTAGCCAAGGTGGTGGCTTTATCAACCAAGTTCGAAGAGGCAGCTGCTCAGTGTATAGACTTTGGACATCAGCTCGTGACAGGCGAAGTAATGCTCAAACGCCACGTCATCATTCTACAAAACATTAACTCCCCTGAAGCTGAGGAAGTCAACGAATCGATAGAAACACTGTTGACTAGTGGTGAGTTGTAAAGGCACCAAGAAGGACGTCCTACCCTCCAATTGGCATTTATGATACTTGAAGTTGACTTGATGCCTCATTCCAAGTCAACTCAAGAGGACATTTAATGTAATTGGAGTTAAATTGATGCCCCTTTCCAAGTTAACTCCATATCCCACAAATCATGCATTATCAAATCCCACTGATTAAGGATGTCTAATCGGCTTCCATAATTTGTGGATCTCAGATCTCCACTAAACGTGGATGTCTATTTTGGAGGTATACTTTACATTAAAGTTCACCTTTTGTTTACTTTCAGTCAACTGAAGTAGTTTCCAGTTGAATCTTTGTTTACTTTCAGTCAACTGAAGTAGTTTCCAGTTGACTCTTTGTTTAGTTTTAGTTAACTGAAATAGTTTTCTAGTTAACTCTTTGTCCCTCCTTTTTAGGAATAAATCTTGCTAATTGATTGGCAAGAACTCATTGTTAACTCAAGGAGATTTTGGGGTTGCCCACTCCTTTGAGCTCTATAAATAAGATCCTTGGGCTCATTATTTGTTTAACCTTTACTTACTATGCAAAATTGCTGCGCCATTGTTGCCAACAAGTTTGAAAGTGATTACTTGTTCACTCTTGGATGAGAGTTGATTGGTTGATCGTAATTGTGCATGATTTCGTGCCTTTGCTGTGCCAATTCTTTTGTAACTCGTTGATGAAGCTTGAAGAAGAAAATCAGAAGGTGCTTGTATTTTGATCTACATATGAGTTCTTTCTACGTTTTGTATCTAATAGCTTGTTGTTTGTAATGACCCTGCTCAAATTTGACCTCAAAGTGCTGATTGAAGACTCAAGGAATTTCTTCAAACAATTCACATACAAACTTCCAGCTTGTTGGTTTGTGTGATCAGACTGATATAAATGCTTGTAGATAATATCAAAGCACTCTAAATGTTTGGAAATCAAAACTATAATGCATAAACTATACCCTAGATGCATGAATGACTTAATTTCATCATTTACAATGTTCATATATGATTTCTAAATGCAAAATATGCACCTATAGCCAACTGGTAATTTTAACAAACAGTTGGTATGCAACTAGTATGCTGATAATAATATCTACAGCCAGTTGACATTATGTCAAATAGTTGGCATACATCTTTATATCATATTCAAATGAACATTACAACCATGTAAGACTTCCCAAAGATGATGTCTTATTGAAATGCAATCATCTACATTAGATATCATAAGAATGCCAAGACTCTTGGCTTACATTTATGAATGCAATTGCAATGCCAAATCTGATATACACAATAATTATCTACAACTGCAACACTATCAATTCTATGTGCAATACAAAATCTGACTTCAATGTTCACCTACAGCAGCTCAATAAAATGCACCTATGTAATCATTAAAATGCATGTAAATCACAAAGGAACCTGATATATCAAATCGCCATATGCCATTGATGAAGAGGCAAGCAATATCACATGAAATGATGACCTCATAAGCCCAAATCGAATTTTTGAAGCAGCCGCCCTTGTTCTTGCCTGGCAATGTTTTAGAAAAATAAATACAGCCTCTAAGCTCCTCAAATTTGTCCTTGAAATGATTGTCACGGTGATAGCAATTGAATGCAACAATACGTAGAACCAAAGGACACCTCTAAGTGAAGGTATGAACAAAAATATGTTTCCAATGATGCCCCAACAGTAGTATATTATACTTCTAAATAAATTGTAGATGCTGCAAATCACCTTCAAAATGAATGAAACATCATCTCCATTCACTATAGAATCTAGTGATGCAACCTTCTTGGAGAATCAATGCCAAATGAAGAAGATATAAGCAAAATCGTGGCTCCAACTAGCTGGTAAGATGGACTGTAAATTTATATCAGAATTCTGGAAATGACTGAATGACCTCCTCAATGCAAATTCGTTGAAGACTATGAACTCCAAAATGTCTCCAAAGCAAACACCAATCGATATCATACAAAACTTGGCCAAAGGCCACAAAGTTTTAACCAATGAAGCACAAATGAAAGTCTGAAGTAACTTTCTCCCAGCTGCAATAATTCAAGTGATATTTCACACCCTCAAAATTGCTCACCAATTGAGAGTTTCCGTTCTCAATGGCCAAAGACAACTGCAAAAACCCTAGGCTCCACAATGCACATCAACAACAAACATCAACATCAACAACAACAAATCTGGATGATGAGAATGAAGCCCATGATGTCTATTTATACTTTTTCTTCAAGAGGTCGGCCTCCTTCTAGAACTTTCCCAAGTCACCTTCTAGAAGGAATATTATTTTATTTTATTTTATTATTTTATTATTTTGCACTTTATAATAAAATAATTATTCATGACATAAAGTGCAAATGAAAATATTACTTTTTCATAACATGAGGTTTCGTGCCAGAAACATATGAAGAAATCATAGAACACCTCCATATGTAGACTGAATCACGAAACGAGCCAACCAATCAACTGGGTATCTGCCAAACGACCCTCTTATCAAGCTCCATTAGCCTACAAGGATCAAGAATAGGCTAATTCCTCTGAACTCCAATGCTCATGAAAATGGGGACATTACATTGTTTCATTTCCCTCTTCGGATAGGGGTTCCTCCTCCTTCGATATCTGTTATTAGCGGTTATTGTTTGTTGTTGTCTAATGGATTGTCTTTCAACCTATACTTTCGGATAGAGGTTCCTCCTCCTTGGTAGGTCTCAGATCCAACTTACTGTGTAGAGCGTTTGCTTGTATAAAACCTTATCCCTGCGTATATTCGAGAGTTTCGAGCCTCGGCCATATTCTAAGGAGACGGTGGATTCAAGTGATCCAACCAACCCATTCCCACTCCTATGCCCTCATGCTCTGTTTACCTTGAGGATTTAGGATAGATTAAAAGCTAGAATAGTCGTAGTTAAGATCTACCGAAACCAAAGAAAAAGCTTAGCTACGGCGCATTGTGTTTGTGCACCCTTGTGTCCTACCGCCGAGTACAAAAAGATAGGAACCTTAGTTTACCCTACCCTTCCTTATGCATTGCATCAGCAGAGAGGGACTTCTCTTTAAATAACGAAGAAGTGTTGCAAAACATTTGTAATAGTTGAACATTTACAATCAACACTCCAGAGGTGCTAATTTAAACGCCAACATAATGAAATGAAAGATTGTGCTATGAGAATGTGCATAGAATGTGCTATGAGAATGTGTATAGGCAGTAGATCATAGAGCTTGTGCAAAGAGGGATCTGGGATTCCTAAAGAGAAACTAGAATCCATTTTGTGCTACAATGCAAGAATATTGGTCATACAACATGTTCTTGTAGAAGTAACTTTGTTGAACCTCCAAAACAAAAAATGGAGGATGTTCTTGGCAAATCAAAAGAGGAATCTACAAAGGTTTGGAATAAGGAGCTTGAAATGAAAGAAAAGTCTATGCTAGTGCATGGAGCCCTCCATGTGCAAAATGAAGAAAATCAGTGGTACATTGATAGTGGTTGCTCAAGACACATGACAGGGGATAAAAGCAAGTTTCTCACTTTGAAGGAAATGAATGGAGGCATTGGAAAGTTTGGAGACAATGCTACAAGGCTCACAGGAAAAGGTACTCTTAGTTTCGGAAACGGAAAGACAAAGACCAAAAATGTATTACATTTCAAAGGGTTGAAGCACAATCTTCTAAGTGAGTCAATTGTGTAATCAAGGGCACACTCTCACATTTCATCCAAGTGTTGTGAAATCAGAAAAACAAGAACATGGAAATTTGTTGCAGATGCTAATAGAATTGTAAAAAATCTTTACACTCTTAGTGAAGTCAAAGGATAAAAGTATTGCATTGCACAAGAAGATGAGAGTTGGTTGTGGCACAAAAGGATGGGACAGTTAAACTTTGATAACATTGTGAAGATTAGCCATAAGCAAGCTGTAAGGGACATTCCAAGGATAGCAAAGCCGTTAAATACAATCTGCAAATAGTGCTAGTGTGGAAAGCAAACAAGGTCGAGTTTCAAGTCAAATGAGTACTCTACATCAAATCCTTTGGAACTCATACATACTGACTTATGTGGGCCAACAAGGACAAAAAGATTACAAGTTGAGAGCTACTTCATATTATTAATAGATGATTATTCTAGGATGACTTGGATTACCTTCCTAAAAAAACATCGGAAGCTCTTGAGAAGTTTAAGAAATTTAAAGCTTTATTAGGGAATGAAACCGGTTTGAGAATCAAATGCCTAAGATATGATAGAGAAGGAGAATTCAGCTCAAATGAGCTTGAAGAATTTTGTAAATGACACGTAATGAGAAGATAATATTCAGTCGCAAGAAGTCCATAGCAAAATGGAGTTGTTGAGAGGAAAAATAGGATAGTTCAAAGAATGGCAAGAGTAAGGTTAAACGAGTGTAAAGTAACTAACATGTTTTGGAGAGAAACAGTGCATGGGACAGTCTACGTTCTAAACCGAGCACAAATCAAAGTGAAAAATAACAAAACACCATATGAACTTTGGAAGGGAATAATTGTGTTAGTGAAGTATTGTAAAGTGTTCGAAAGCAAATGCTATATTAGGCGAGATGATGAAGACTTGGGAAAGTTTGATTCCAGGTTTAATGAAGGTATCTTCCTTGGATATTCTACTAGAATGTAATGTTCCCATTTTAGCCATACACTCTTTGTTGATTGATAGCCTATTTCCGGAAATCCGTAGGCTTGTCAGAGGTAAAATCAGGGTTTCCTTCTTTGGAGGTTTTTTGGCATTTCTTAGAATTTACTATTTTTAGTAAGTTCTAATTTTTGGTAGTGGTCTAGTTGTGCCACCTTGCCTTCAAGTAGATAATCTGTACTGGGTTATCGTGTGATGTGTGTGAACAATAAACTTATTCGGATTGAGCTGATAGTTGTGCCACCTTGCCTTCAAGTTGAGAATCCGTACTTAGTTTATTGTATATTGTTGTTTCCAATAAACTTGTTTAGACTGAGCCGATAGACGCTACCTTCCTCTCGTTGAGAATCTGGCATTGCTTATCACGAGCAGTCAACCTGCTCCATTTCCTCATGCCTCGCTTTTGAGAAACCGATGATTTAAAGCAGATAGTTTAGTTGTAGTTAATGATCTACTTAAACCAGAAAATCCTTAGCTGCAACGTTCTTGGTTTTCTTAACCTTGTGCCTCTTCCAGCTGAGAACAAAAAGATAGGACTTAGATTACTTTTCTTTTCTACGCATTCCAACACTACGAGGGAGCTTCCTCTCCCAATTTGAAGAGCACTCATTACGCAGTGTGCATAGCTGTCCGTACAAACTTGCACTCCAGAGGTGTTAGTTTTTTATGCCAACATGGGTATTAATCCTATCAAATTATATGCTTGAGGCGTCTTTTTTTGTGCAAGGACAGATTTTATAGTGAAGTGAATGATTTTATAAGTGAGGTCGACCCTCTCATAGGGCCATACCATACCTCTAATGCCTTGGAATTCGTGTTGGATGTTTTGTTGAATTTGGAGCTTGGAAAGTGCTCGTTTCTTGATTGCCTAGTCAATGAATTGATGAGCTTTCAGTTTGGTAGGAGTTTGCAGAGTGTGGTAAGAGTTTTGTTCATTTTTTGGTGTTTCAGTGTTGCTGGTAATCATTTCCAGATTGCAGATTTTTTATATTAGTTTGCTTCAGTTTCTGATTTTGGTTTCAAGGTACAATAATTAAGAGATTATCAAGTGGGGAAATCATCCTTTCATTGTGCTTTGTAAATATTGTAATAACACTTGAAAATTGTAGTTGTTTTTCATTGTAAGACTGTAAACAGTAGTACTATTCCAGTCATTTAGATTGCTGCATATTTTAGTGTTAAATTTCATACATTTGTAACCCCTGGATGGTTTACTGCCAGTGTGGAGAAAGAACAATTAATCTCTCTTTAGTCACCTACTAAAAGGTGGCGAATTCCCACTCATAAGTGGATGCCCGCCGCAGCGGATGAATTAGTTTTGCATTGTAATGTTTTCCCCCCACTGTTCAAGTGGTAGTGTGGAAATTCTCATGACTGGTTCACCGCCTAAGTTCATTTCAGTTTGTAATAAGTACTCCGCCATATGTTAGCACCTCGCCTTCAAAAGGATCTTGTGTGCACATTCTTGGCGTTGAGTCTTGTCTTTTACTTTCAAGTTGTAATCAGTTTCAGTTATTGAGTTATTTAGATCCTAGGGATCCTCTGACCATATGCCCGTCCCTCCTCCTTCAGTGGTCTTAGGGTGCATTCTTGGTTAGAGTTACCTTTCCGCATCGTTTTGTTTTTGGTGCTACCCTTAACGGGTGCGTGTTGCATTTTAACTGATATTGAAAAATCAAGAAAAAATTAAGGGGTATATTTCAGAGAAGCAAAGCTTTTAAGTGTTATAACAAAAGATTGCACAATATCATTGAAAGTGCATGTAGTGTCCTCTTTTTAGCCCTATTCTTTTCAATGGCCGTTAACCTATTTCCAGAGTTCCGTAGGCTACCCGAAGGCATTTTTAGGGTTTCCAAGATTCTTGGAGGTTTCTCGTCAGTTTTTCAAGAGGTTGTTGCAAGAGTTTTCCAGAGGGTTTTGTTGGTCTTTCTAGGTTTTTTGAGATCTTTGGTGGCTAGTCATTGCTATTTTTAGCAATGTCTATTTTTAGTACTTACTATTTTTAGTATGTCGGAATTGCATCTTAGAATATACATTTTTTGAGTTTGGACACTATTTTTAGAAATATGCTATTTTTAGTAAGTACTATTTCTGGCAGTGGTCTTGGCAACAGTTCAGTGCAGGGTTAATATTTCTGGCAGTGGTGATAGTTGTAGTGGTTGGCATCTTGATATTTTTGGTAGTTTTGGCTTCTCCACCATCTTTGGAGTTTGAAAATGGAAAGGTTTGCAACTTAAGTTAATTTTATAATGTTAAAGTCACTTTTGACTCCCACGCTTAGGATGAATAACTTAAGTTGTTTTAAATAGGCGAACTTGGGTTTGGATGCCCAAGATGGAGACTTAAGTTGTTTTTAAAATGCAAACTTTATGCATAGCTTAGGTGGACGCCAAAAGTGAAGGTATTAAGGGATTTTTAATAAAGTATTTTATTCTCCAAGTGTGGCGTCCCCTATCGAGGGAGAAGGGATTCAAACTTTTGGGTCTCAAAAGCTATATATATGCCCTCATTTTCTCTCATTTGGTTATGCTAATTTGTGATAATGAAGTGCTGTCGAAATGCAAAGTGATCTCCTTGGGCTTTGAGGATGAAATCCCTCTTAGTCGACTTTAGTTTCAAGATTGCAAGGTATCTCCTAGCTGAATAGTGTTGTAGCTCCATCTCAAGGGTTGCAGTTGAGCCCATCTCAAGGGTTGCAGTTGAGCTCATATTGGTGATGGCTACCTTGTTCCTTTCAGTTCTTGCTAGTTATGATGTCTTCTAGATATATTTTGGTGTGTGTGTGATGATTTACAACATTGGAGGCATTTGTGGTGTGTTTTATCAGACTTGGATGTTGTTGGTTCGTGCCTTTTTTTGCCTAGCTGACCCACCATTTTACGCACACTGATTGAAGGAGCTATTAACTTTTTGTGGGTATTGATTTATTTTCTCTTCCACCCCTGGGTGCCCCTTCTTGCAAAGTTTGGTAATTTTGGTTGGAGAAATGGTCTTTTCCTTGCTGGTCGCCCCTCTAGGGAGGCTGTGCAACTTGGCTGGAGGAGGTTTTGGCATGTGACTTTGTGGATTAGACTTGTTGGTCGCTGCTAACTACCTTATTTTGGACGCCTAGCCTTGCCTGGACCATTGCAAGTGATTTGGAGTGATTCTACATAGTGTGGGTGAAGTTATGCTCATGTTGCAATTGCCAGTGGATGCATTTAGCTTGCTGTACATGAATATCAGATTGCTTCTGAGCATCAGACCTATTGCAGCAGATTGTTTGTCCTTCCATTGACCTCCGATGGATCTATCTTGAGGTGTACTTGTTCTAGTTTGAGGGGGGTTGTTCTTATTCTTCATTGTAGCATCTTGGGAGGGAGTTTTACTTTGTATTTCTGTCATTTACCTCTCATAATAGCAGCATTTAATGGTTTGATATAATTTATGTTGAGCTTATTGTGACACCATCGGTAGTACCATTGGTAAATGCTCTTGTATTTGCATTTAACATGTGGAGAACCCTGTTGGTTCTAACTCAACCTCTGATGCTAAAACTGTCTTGTTTTGTGTTTTCAATTGTTTTGATGAATTTTATGCAAATAATATAGAAGTGCACCAGGCAAGAAATGAAGATAAAACTGAATAGATAAGAATTAAGGAGTAATTGCAACCATATTATGTATCTGGCAACTGCTACAAGTAAATCTAATACAATAAACATACTCGGAGGTCCTCAGCTTATTTAAATAAACAGTTTCTGGAACATGCTAGGCAAGACAGAGAAACTGACAAACCAAGGCATCCAAGTCCAGAATGAGATCTCTCCAAGTTGGAAACTGCGTCAAAGGCCCTGATAGTGCTAGGCGTCCATGATGAAGCCAACAGAAGGTCAAACCTACCTGAATTGATGTAGGAGTGTGTTAGCCATCATTTGGTTTTGATTTGAGTTGTTTTCATAAGGTTTGAAGGTTTTTATAAACATTTTATTAAGGAAGGTCTGAAAACCCTATTCGGAGGGTTTGAAAGAATAAAAATGGCATAAATAACCATCCCACCGATGAAAATCTTTGCAAGTCGGTGGAATGGTGTTAGATAGGGTCTTCTTTCATGTTAGTAGGTTAGTAGTTGCAGGAAAGGAGGTTTGGGCTGATATGGTGATGCCCTAGGGTGAATTTTACATGTTTTCAAGCAAAAGTGAGGTGTAGATGCTAGGGTTTGCACAAAAGCTTTTGGGATTGGTCATGTAATGGTGGGAAAAGCTTGTGCAGGTCATATTTGGAGTGTCTGAGGTGTTGGTTTGCAGAGTAGAGGCCTAGAGTATGAAGATTCAATAAACCCTCCTTGAACAAGCATAAATAGGCCTAGGTAAGGGTTTGTGATTTGATGAGTTTGTAGGTGTTCCATATATCAAAAGTGGTGGATTCAGACTATTTTAGATTTGTTTAAACTATGGTGTGAAGTTTAGTGATTGGGGAAAGGTTTGGCATATACTTGCTTTGGAAAAGAGGCCTAATTGGCTTAAGGGGTATCGTAGCAGTCCTATTTTGAAGGTGATATTCTGAAACAACCCCAAGCACAAATCTGATATGTCAAAGAATGCCATAAGTGGTACCTATAATGTCCATTATTTTGTGGGTTTGAAATGCCTTTTGAAAGTTGTGCTCAATTTTCTCCATTTGGAATGCTACAAAGCAGTTTGAGGAAATTGTGAGAAAAAGGTCAAGTTAGGATTTTGAAGGTTGAAGAATTGTTTGAGATAGTTTGAATTGTGATTGTAAGACAAACTGCTACCTGCTCTGCACCAAGTGGTATCAGTGCATAGGATTTTGATCTTTTGGAAGGAAAAAGATTGAAGTTTGAAGAGGGAAAATGTAGTCCCTCAATGCAGCCCCACGCCTTCATTTGGCTCTAGTCTATTTCGAAACTCGAGAAGGCGTGTTTCTAACTGTGGTTTCAAACTTGGAGGATGTCTTCGCCTTTAAGTGAGTCTTCTTTTGGAATTCATAACTTGGATTGCGGATTCCTCTCGGGTTTTTGAGAGCTTCACTATGGTTCTCTGGGCCTCAGATTCTGAGCAATTACATGAATTTACTATTTTTAGCAGTTGACTTGTTGACTCCTAATCAATTGGCTCCACTTTGGCAGTCTGTTCAGACGGTATGGTTGAATTTGGCTTCTGATGCATTTCCATGGTGATATAAGATATTTTATATTATAATGTTATAATTTAACATTATAATTCCTTGTTCTAACATCATGAATTAATATTGTCTTTAAAAGGGGGACATTGAAGGGTATTTTCACATGGAGGAAATATTTTAATATTTCTAAAGCCAAATATTGCTCAAGGAGTTTGGACGCCAACTTTGGGTGAGCCAAATATTTTATTTAAAAAGTGAACTTTATCTTCTTAAGCAAGTACGCCATCCTGAGGGTGAAGACAAAAGACAAGTCAATGACCTAAAAGAATCTTTGAGGTGGCACCCTTCTTGGAGGTTTCTAGAAAGCTCTTCTAAAGTTATAAATTGGAGCTCGGGGTCCTCATTTTGTTGATCTGATGAATTTGCAAAATTATGCTGCCGGATTGGCTTTGGGATTGCTTCGAGGAATGTAAGCCTCCTAGCTTGGCTCTTCTTCTTGCTTGAAAGACAACAACTAGTTGAGAGGTTTAGTTGTAGTTGGTTTCCTTTCATTGTAGTTGGTTCTTCTCACATTCTGTAGTTGAGTTATTGTATTTTCTGTCAATTTTAGAGTTGTTGGTTTGTATGGCTGTAGGTTGTTTTTACTCATAACTCAAGAAACAGAAATAATATTGTTCTGGGTACTGTTCCAATCTATTTTCCTATGTAGGGCGACCATATGTGCAAGTTTCCAGAATTTTATTTGAAGTCTATGAATTATCTAAAGTAAATCGCCCTTGCTTGCAGGCAAGTTCACTTCGTAAGTGCTTTGGAAGTCGTGCAAAATAAATAGGGGTCTTTGTGAGAAGTTTTTGTGATCCATCTTCATTGTCATCATCATTAGAATGTTTTGCAACTGATTTCAAGTTAAATGAGTGAGTATTGAGAGAGGTATGAGCATTTAAGTGAGTTCTGGAGTTGCTGATTTCACCATTTTAACTACAGATCTGTCATATCAGACTTAGTAAAATTATTAATAGGGCTGGGATTGTTTATCTTAGTCATATTAATCATTCTGGAGTAGCTCTACATTTCAGCAGTTTGATTATCACTATAATCCATCGTGCTTGCAGGAGATATATTATATTGTAAGGCTGTTAGTAGTACTAACCAGCCAATATTCACATTTGTAAGCTGGCAGTAGTACTGACAGCAGTTATAATCTTGCTTATCAAATTGTAATGCTCATCTTTACTTTCCGCATTTGCTATTGTATTTAATTTACCTCCGCCCTATGGTAGCTACTTTCCCATTCTGGGTTAGAAAGCACATTCTGGGTGTTGAGTACTTTCAGCATTTCAGTTCTTTCTTTCAAGCATTGTAATTTGTAATACTCCGCCATATGGTCGCCTCAACTCCATACTGGATTGGGTAGCACATACTTGGTGTCGAGTTCCCTTTCAGTACTTAGCATAGAAGACCCTCTGACCATATGCTCGCCATCATCGGCGCCATTCTTGGTTAGAGTTCTTGCATAAGCATTTTGATTAAGATCCTCTGACCAATGCTCACACCTTGCCCATATCGGGATCCTGGTGTACTTTCTGGTTAGAGTTGCTTCAGCAACGTTTTGGTTTAGCTGCTAACCTTAACGGGTGCATTGGTTGTAATTTGAAATTTGAAAAAACGAAAAAAAATTGGCTCGGAATATTTCAAAAGTTGCAAATTGAAAGGAAAGATGCCTAAAAGCATTTTTTTCTTTTATTTACAAACTTTATTTGAAACAAAATCCCCAGCAATGAGAGATTAAAATATTGTATTCAATGATTTATATACTTCCATATTATATTCGGATTGATAAATATTATCTTCAGGTTGATAAATATTATATTCGGGTTGATAAATATGAATTACCCGCCCCTATATAATTGCATAAAGATTATGCTTTTTAAATATTAATAATATGAACAATTGACGATTATCCTTTTAATAGGAACGTTATTAATGAATTCTTCCATTCCCTTAATATAATACGTGTTTTGAAATTATCGAAAGATACTAAGTTTAATTTCTTTATATTGGATCAATTAAAATAAAAATTAAATGTTTTTGAGAGTGAATTAAAAGTTCTCCAAAGACAATGCAAAGTTCAAGGTCCCTTAAAGATTAAATTTTAATTTTAAATTCAAAAGAAATAATAAGGTGATCCTACACGACCTACACCACAGGTTAGGTAATCCTAACACCTAGGGTCGACCTTGTGGTTTACCTGACAACTCAGAACTTGTGGTTCCACACCTACTCAAGTGATACTCAAAACTTACAGATTAGGTTTCAGATGGCACTAGGCTTCTCTTCCATTACCCCTCGTACCTGATGATACTTTTCCTCCCTCCTTGAAGGTGATATTCCCTGCAACCAGTAGATCAAACACAAGTAGTTAGTCTGATATCTCATTACATCTTTACATTTGCATCTATAAAAACATGAAAACATCCGTCAAATAACTTAATTAAACCAATTATATATACATTGTATATCTCCATTCAACAAGCTAATTAATGACATATATATCCAAGCTTGAGAAACAACATCAAAATATCGAGGGCACACATCAAAATATCTAGGGCACACATCGAAATAGCTCGGGCACAACATCAAAATAGCTAGGGCTCAAGTGGGATGTAACATCTTCACTCCAGAATATTCTTTTCTACCTTCTTTCTCTTTTTAGAATACTAGGAAATTTGGCTTAAAAAATGAATAGGTACAAAGAAGATTTATGTGGTCAAGAACGAAAGAGAAAAATAGAATCTCTTTGGGAGATTGGAATATTGTGTGCTCTTTCAAGACTTATGGAGGATTAGGTCTTTGTAAAATCAAAGATATGAACAAGGCCCTGATTGCCAAAGTGGGGAATTAATAGCATATAATAGGGAATTGATAAGGATATTGAAAACTAAATATATGAACAATGTTATTGGTTGTTTCATTCTCTCAAATAATATTTGCTGTTTGAAACAACCTAAAAAATTTAAACAGATATTGAGCAAAGGGATCGCATGGATTTTGGGGGATGGAGACGTTATTTGATTCTAGGAGGATCCCTACATTACTATCTCCAAATTGGAAGACATTCACCCTTGTGCTCTTCTTAAGGAGCAACTAAGTAGGAGATTTGGAACTTTAGTCAAAGACTATTTCAAATTGGAAAATGGGGGCTATAGTTGGAAACTCTCCCCAAATATGGTAGGTATTTATAATCGGATAGCCTTAAAGGATATTATCTCTAAGATTAGCAACCATAGATTCTTAAGAAAGGCAAGTTAGGATGAAATCATTTGGTCATGGGACCCCAAATGTACTCATTCTATTAAGTCTGGTTACTTTGCTATGCAAATTTCTCAATCAACATCTTTTCAATGGGTTAGATTATGGAAACACAACCTTATTCTAAAAATTAATTTCTTCTAGTGGACCACTTTGTATGAGAAGTTCCTTACAATTGACATTTTGATGTCTCATGGTTTCTTGCTAGCCAATAGATGTATATCATGCGAGCAAAACAAAAGTTTGTTAGTCACCTTTTTTTTGACTATCCCTATTCTAGGAAGACTAGAATGGAGATTTTGGAAAAAATTGACACCCAATGGATTTGGCATTTAAATGTGAATCAAATGATATCTAGTTGGTCATTGTATTTTAAACATATTCTTATCAAGGAGATTTGGGACTTGGCTCTTTTGCATTATGGTTGGGGGGTTTGGAAGGAAATGAACAACCCCTTTTCATTGGTACATTTACAAATTCACTCTCCTAGTTCCTCCTCAACGGTCCATTTAGATGGAAAACTATGGCCTCAATGGTCTAGTAGATTTTAAACTATTGTTTTTTGGATTGGAAGTTGAGATAGAGAATTCCTCATATATTTTTCCCTAAAGATATTTTTCAATAGCAACAAGAATCTCCCATTGCTCCAACATCAACCCTTCCATTATGCACCAACAACATATAGGCTCAACAACCTTCTGTAATCTTTTGGTACAGTACAATGCCCTCCAAATTTTTTGAGTTCTTTACTATTATCCCATAGGGCTTTGTATTAGAAGGCTGTTTTCCGTAACACTCTCTTTGCTTTCAAGATTGAGACCCACCTTAACTAATTCCTTGGTGAGGGGATGTATAGATTGGCCTTGCAGCTAAGTCCCACATGTCACAAGTTGCTTATATTTATGTACAATTATCAGAGTTCAATTGCCAAGCTTCCCATATTATTTTGAGAATGGATCAACCACCTAGCTTGAATGAAACCTCCAAGAACATTATACTTACGGACATAGCCTTTTATACCTTATATGTCTATCGTTGGCAATGCCATGGGGCTTCCTCTTGTGCTACTAAACCACCCATCCCCTTCCTAGGGGTGCTCCTTGGGCTGTAATATCTGTAATGCCAACCTTCACTTATCTTTCATTTGGGCAGAAAAATACACATATTCGAGGAATCCAAGCATATCCTTTATGTTCCTCTTTATTTCCCTAATGAAAGGTTCTAAGCATAATTTCAAATTTGACAAATCTTGCCTTGAAGGTGTAAACACAAGTCGAGTACAATATGTGCCCTTCTACATTGATTCTGCCAAACATTGTTAATTTCCTTGGTAGAGAAAGGCCATTATAATTCTACTGTTGTATCTCCTTAATCCTTTCCAGAACCTATCTCCATTGGTTGGCCAAAGAGATTCCAAACCTAAAAGGGATACACAAATATGATTATTTCCAATCCAGGGAATTGTATCATGACTATTATTGGTAACTTTCTTTTTTCTTATGGTTTAGACTGCATCACCTCTTATGGATACTTTTATTTTGCTGAATGTTTAAGGAAATTTGTTCTGTACCCTATATTTAGCAATAAATTGAGAATCTAGCTTTTTCTTCCTTGGCAATGGACTTGGAGACACCCTCATAGTTGCTTTTATCCCATCCTTGATTGCTTTCAATGTTTGTCAAAAAATACAGTCAGTTATGGTATTTTGGATTAGAAATCCATGTAAAACGTTGCATCTTCAGATCATTTGGGCTTCCTGCATGAAATATCTTGTTTTTTTTAAAAATCCCACAGTATACTGCTGAATCCAATTAAGTTGAATTCTAAATTGGCACCAGTAGACAACACATGAACTGTTTATTTAATTACTTGCTGGCCCAAATTGTTATTAGGCAGTGGTTGCTTATGTAATACAATCTAGTGAAGCATTTTGGATTAACTGAGTGTCAGAAGCATGTGGTAAAACAACATTGATGCTGCGCTTTACCTTCTTTACTTCAAGTAATACATATTATGCAGTAAGCTTTGTTTTGAAACTGTAAGGTGATTTCAAGATTCAAATTGTTGAACAAAAGGACATGGTCATTTTCAACAATATTAGATATAGTTTTGATAGTTGGATAAATGACAGGTGATAACGTGTATTGACATTTTCCTTGAATTTTAGAATAATATTGACTCCTGTTCTGGTACACAGATCTCCAGAGAACTTTTTGCAGGGTTTGAAAAAACAATGCCAAACCACATCTTTGGCTAAAGATGGAAAGAAGGTGGCAACAGACAGAAATTCTTCTGCTGCACAGTCACAGATGCAACATACTCCTCAGAAAGACCTTTCTGGAGTTGCCAAGACTAATGAAACTAAAATTAGAGTTGGAAAGGGTTTACTTGGGGAGAGTTCTAAAGCTATAATTAGTGGGACTAAATCAGCATCTTCTGTGATCCCTTTGAAAGACTCAAAAAATCTTCCTACCTTGCAGGTTTGCAGGTGCCATCTAAAAACTTTATCTTCATTGTAGTTATCACTAGTCCAGAGCAGTCGCCTTATTAGTTCAGTACAAAGCTTAAATCTCGGATTAATGCAGGCCCCAGGTAGCAAATGAAAAACCAAAGACTGCCTTGAAGCAGACAAATGAAAGATTGTCTTCTTCAAAGCTAACAATAAGCCTCGCTCCAAATAGGTCCCTTGCAAAGAAGTTTTTGCCTTTAACTGAGCTGAACAATACACCATTGTCTCCTCTGCCCTCACTGAAAAGAAAGCCAATGGAGGTCTGCTTTAAGATATCTTATTCTGGAAATGCCTATTTGTATGGAAATAATTCTTTGAATAACATAAAATAGATTGGAATTATAAACATGTAATAGTGTAAGTGTGGCATTAATATATCATAGTATATAATTTAAATTTTTGTATGCTATCTAAATTGCCTTTCATCAAACTTGACTTTGAACGTATATTCCTCGAACATTATACTTATTTTTTACTTTTCATTATGGTCAGCATTGTAGGTTCAAATTTCCAGTTTTGATATGGTTAATTTATCAATTGCATTCTCATGGTTTTGATAGTTGTCTCTAGGAAACTTTGAAGTTGCTTATGTAAAAAATAAAAGGACCCTAGGGGCAGCATCTAAAAGTATATACGAGTACAGGTTCTACTGTTGAGTTAGTATCTCCTTTCACAATTATACAAGTCCTATGGTTTGTGTTCTTTATCTCAATTCTCTTGCAAAGGCATGGAAACTTTGGAGCTGGAAACTTAAAAAGATCATTGCAGGGAGTTATAAATTTTCAGAATGACTGTATGATTCTCCCCTTGGTACAGGGCACTAGAACCAAGAAGTCATCTCTAAAACTCCTGATATCACTGCTGAATTGCATTTGCATAAATCATCTAATATACTAGCTTGGTTTGCTTTTAGTATTGCTTCAAGAACCATATTTTTCATTCCATTCTCTTGGTTTGTATTTTTATTATTGAAGAATATCAGTTTTGTCTCTCCTTTCCAGCCACATTCTTCTTACACTGTTGTTCTCAACAACTTCTTTTTGTTGAATGGTCTTAAGAAAAACCCTGCTTAGGAGGTATTGGTATTGTAGCATAAAAGTAGTTTACATCTGACACTGTTGCCTTTGTGAAGACAGGTCAGAATTCAAGAGAATCAAAGTCAGTAATAATTATTGATGATGACAACAAAATGGAAGAGTAGGAGTAAATGGGCCTGCAGATACAAGAACCATCCGATACACAAAAAAAAAGAGAAGATCAACTTACCCAAGACATTAGGTACTTGTGGGAACTTTCAGTTCAACATGTCAGAGAAGAGTCAATAGAAACCAAGTACCTGTAGATTCCTTCTAGGGTAACCTAGTGGTGACCGAAGAAGTTGATAGATTGTTGGATAATCTACCTAGGATCCTAGCAATGTACTATATACTTTTGGAAGAACTTCTTCTTCCCAAAAGAGACTGAAGTTTATAGACAACAAACAGCATGACAATACATATAAAGGTGTTGTTGGAAGAAAAGAGTGAAGTGAAAACCAATGGTGTATAAAATAGATTAATGCCATCAAGCTTGAATAAATGTGAGAGATCATAGTGTGTTTAAGGGGCGGCTTGTGAAATGAGAAATCCCTTAGATTGGTAGAACAACAAGAACAAAGCAGGAGGCCATAAGAGCCAATTGACTCTATAAATCCATTGGCACACTTTTAAAGGAAAAGTGAAAGTTAGGGCTGAAGTCAAATCCAAAGCAGAAGTTGTAGTCGGGAATAAAGCAATCAAAACATCCAATTGATTTAGGAGAATAGTTCACCACTCACGATAGACAAGTGGGTTGAAATAATCATGAAACTTTCCCTTCTTGAAGAAGAAACTATTGATCTAATGTGGGTCCTGTGGTGGACAACTCTCTAGAAAAGGATCTAGATGAGTTATAGTATATGTGGAATCTTATAACACTTATGCAAAACTGAGATAGAGAGATATGGAACTGAAATAATGAATGCAATTTTACTCAACTATTTGTTTTGTCGATGGAATACCCTTGAGAAAGTTGTATGTCTCTTTGTCTTCTATCTCCTATTGATTGCTTTAACTATTCTACAAAGATATGCATATACAAATTTGTTGGTTAACATATTTGTCACCTAACTCTATATTCTTACACCCACGAAGGTGACAAATGTAACAACAGATGAATTAGTCATAACAGTATTTCAGATTGATTCTCTGCTTATTTTAAAAGGTGGCAGCTACCTTCTTCAGATATTCAATGAATGATTTTTTAACTAATATCACTTTTAACCAGAAAGCAAATGAAAGGAAATGCTTTTAACCAGAAAGCTTTGAAAGGCATCCACACAACATCAAGTATCAAAAACTTAAACTACCAAATTTCCAAATCTATATTTAAGAAATCTCTACTCATTCATCACCATAAAATCCTTATTCACAGACAAACATTCCACAACGACAAAACTAACTAATCATCCATCATTCCAATAATAGATAATTCATTGGAAAAATACTCAGCATAAGCAGAATAAATCCATACATCATAACACAAAGCTTATGCATGCATGAACTTCACCATTGTCTTTCTATATTGAAATAACAGAAAGCAGTAAAACTTAAAGATAATAGAGTTTTTGCTCTAATGAGTAAAACAAAGTTTTCCCAAAAGATCCATATCGCCAAGCAGTCACCCCATATTTAAAGATTACAAATTGTCTTTGATAACGGTTTCTTGAAGACAACCGTTTCATAAATTAAAATAAAAGTCTTAAAAGTATCAAGAGAGTCAAATTAAAGAAAATAACATATCAACTAAACGAATCAGCAGTCCCAGCTCCGATTCTTTCGCTTCCAACTATCTCCACCTCCTGCTGTTCCAGTAACACCTCTTGTGCCTGTACCCTTTGCTTGTATTGCCGGTACTTGGTGACAATTGCAGTAATGTTTTTGCTTCTTGGAGTCGTGGTGATTTGCAGTCTTGTCCTCCATCTTGAAAGCATGAAATATTCCAAGCCAAATTTTTTCAACTTTTTCAATTGCAAGTTACAAACAATACGCACCTGTTAAGGTTAGCTCTAAACCAAAACGATGCTGAAACAACTCTAACCAGAATGCACCAGATCCCGATGTGGGCAAGGTGTGAGCATTGGTCAGAGGATCTCGAATTGAAATGCTTATGCAAAAACTCTAACCAAGAATGTGCCCGCGAAGGACGATCATATGGTCAGAGGATCCCTACCACTAATAAGCTGAAATAACTCGACGTCAAGAATGTGCTTTCCAAACCGAGATGGAATGGGAGCTACCATATGACGGAGATGCTAAGAATTACAATGCGGTTAAGGGAAATAAGCTAGAATGCGGAAAGTAACTCGACACCCAGAATGTGCTTTCTAACCCGGAATGGGAAAGGAGCTACCATAGGGCGGAGATGTAAGATATTACAAGGCAATTATAGAATGTAAAGATGAGCATTACAAATCAGATAATTAAGCAAGATTAAAAACTGTTGCCAGTACTACTGTCAGCTTACAATATGATAGAGAATTCGCCTGCCAAGAGCATAGAGTTAGAACAATTCAACGAGCATTTAGATATAGAATTCTCCTTGCTTAATGGAAATACCAAACTGATTTCTTCTCTCAAAAACCAGATTTAAATTCTGATCAAATCAGATCTGCACCTTTAAATGCAAAACCAGCAACCCTAAAATCCACTAAAATGCTCACAACTCACTCAATACTTGTTAGAATGACATGAGACTTGATGCAAACGAATGCTAGGATGATGACAATGAAGACTAGACAAAGAAACAGCTGACAAATTGAAGTATTTTTTTTTCTAAACACTTGCCAGGCGGAACAGAATGGTACAGCCTCTAGAAATGTTCTACCAACAAGATAAAATCAGATTCTTCATTATAAATCACCAAAATTTGCACAAATGGGCGCCTAGGGCATAGAAATGGTTCTAGCCAATACCCAGAACGAATATATTTTTATTTTTTGACTTATGAGCAAATACAACATGCAGCTATACTAAATCAGCAACTCCAGAACTTCATTAACATGCTAGAAATTGAACTACAAATGCAAAATAACTACTACAATGCAAAAATCTCACTACAAAATCCACTCAACTACAAACTAACTCTCCACTAGTTGCTATCTTTCAAGCAAGAAGTCGAGCCAAGGCTAGGAGGCATTCATTCCTCGAAGCAATCCCAATACCATTTCGGCAGCATAACATTACTCAAGTCATAAGATGATAAAATGAAGAGAGAAGGCCTTCTTTTATAGACTTAGTAGAGAATCTCTAGATGCTTCTAGAAAGTGCACCCTTTTTCCAATTTGAATTTGACTTCATTTTCCCTCCAAGAGTGGCGTCCCTTTTTAAGAGCAAAAATAAATCTTTTAATAAAATAATATCTCCCTCAAAGTTGGCGTCCAAATCCTCTAGCTAAAATTTGGCCTTTAGAAATATTAAAATATTTCCTCCATGTGAAAATACCCTTCAATGTCCCCCTTTTAAAGACAATATTAATTCATGATGCTAGAACAAGGAATTATAATGTTAAATTATAACATTATAATATAAAATATCTTATATCACCATGGAAATGCATCAGAAGCCAAATTCAACCATACCGTCTGAACAGACTGCCATAGTGAAGCCAACTGATTAGGAGTCAACAAGTCAACTGCTAAAAATAGAATTTACTAAAAATAGTAAATCCATGTAATTGCTCAGAATGCCGAACCGAAACCACCAACGCGAAGCTCTCTGAAAACCCAGAAAGAATCTGCAATCCAAAATCAACAATTCCAAATGCAGACTCAGCAAAAAGATGAAAACATCCTCTAAGAAGTTTGGAAACCCTGATTCGAGCTTCTGCTAGCCGACAGCTCACCGGGGATAGGCATCAATCACTGAAAGGTGTAGTGCTAAAAATGGGGACATTACAGCCCGGTTCTCAGCAATTGTTTCATAGATATTGTCACTTTCAGCCTTGAATGCACTCATATAGGTCTGTAAATTGCTCAATTTTCTGAATGAGTCTGTGGTAGCTGTCTCTTGACCACCTACCTCATTATGATACACTTCCTTATATTGTTTTGATATGTCTGCAACACCCAATACCTTTTCACCAAATTCATCTGTGAGGTCCACTTCGAGGGCATTGAAATTCTCCTTGATTTTCACCAATATGTCAATTATTTTTCTAACAATTTATTGATCTCCTTGATACAGTCCTCATATATTGAAAATTTCCAATCCAGGGAATCAAACCAAGTAGGATCAATTTCTTTGGGATCATCTACCAGTTTCTCCTTAATCAACAAAGTGTGCTCCATGGAGAGTAATTTTGCAATTTCTTTAGAAAGCACATATGTGCTATTATGTTCTCTCCTCATATGTTGGAGTTCAGATACCAACTCTTTTCTTTTATCAAACACATTAACATAGAATTGCACAAATTTAAGAATGTAGAAAAGGCCGTCTTGATAAAGGCTTTCTATCCATTGGCTAGTAGACTTAGCATAACCTAAATTTTTCTTGACCTTTTGCACAGTTTCAAAATCAATACCTTGAACATTTGAGCTTGAGGCTTCCCCAGGGGTTGGAGTAACAATTGATGAAATAGAATTCCTTAAAGAAAGAATATGACATTGCAATTGGAGGTTCTCCTTTTTCTGTTCCTTTGCTCTTTTAATTAATGCATTAATAGAGTAATCAACATGATAGACATCACCTTCAAAAGTAGATGGCCCCATGTCAACGTGAGTAACCTTGTAATTGGCCTTTGTTATTTCATTTTCATTCAGGTCCTTTACAGGATCAGCAATCTCCAACAGTTGATGCCCAGAAGTAGAATCGGTGATCATTTGTGACATTCTTTTAGCCTTCTTTGGCTTCTGTTGACCTTGTAGTAGCATAGCGACTGTATTCACCTCAACTGCCATTGCAGGAACATTTTTTCTTTTCTTCTCTACCGCTTTCTTCAACCACGTTGGAGAAGAAGCCACAAGCCCAGTATCTCTGCTTTCAACACTCACATTCTCCATTTTCTCAACTAACTGAACATAAACAGAAGTATCTCATACCTGAGAGGGAGGAACTTAAAAGAATGTGGGAAAAGGTTTATCTTCAATTATATGCTAGTTAATGCCCTCGGAGTCTGCAGGTGTTAGCTTTTCTTGGTTGGTTCTTTTCTTAGGTACCGAGGAGGGCATACAATCTTGTTCACAAATTGTCTTCAATTTAGTCCCATATCTCCTGGCTTTTCGCCATCTCCTCTTGATTGTGAGCCAGTGCTAGACGACCTAGTCGTTTGTTTGCAGTTTTTTCTGTTGATGCGGTTTTTGTGACCATACCAAACAGCCGAAGAACAAAATAGTTTGGGGCTACTCCGTTCTCTCTTGATCAAAGTATTCCATGCGCTAAGATTGCGAGAAAGTTCGCATGTTCAACTCCAAGGTTCCTTAAGTGCGAATAGACCCAGATTGGTTGATGTGTTTTGCTGTGTTCGTACGAGGGGACTTACGCAGTTGTTCAGATTTCTCACAGTTAGCAGCTGATATGTAGTTTGAAGGGGATTCTTATGTATATGATTTGGCAATGTGGTTCCTTTCCTAAAACTAATCAGAAAGTGCGGAAAGTAAAAGGGGAAAGGGCCTAAGAAACTTATATTCTATTCTAAATGCAAGATATGTGGGGCTTCATTTCAATAGACTTCAACCGGATTTCACCTAGCCTCCGTCGGACAGCCTCAGTAAAATCGGTGCAATCTTCAAAGGGGATAGCAAAAGGTATTCAAGTTATAGTTTAACATACATACACCATCAGAACAACGCATATAAGTATGTAAACCACAACCGAAGTTAAACACAAGATAATGTCCAGTTGACCACACAAGGCGGACTTATCATCAACAAGCCGCTAGTGGTATGGAATAAAGTGAAGCTATCTCAATAAAACACCACACACCTAAGTAAGCTACTTGCATGAATTTAATCTACTTGGATACGAAAGGAAGAAGAAACCTTGCTAGCATTTCATGACAAGACGAATTCCATCATCAATGAAAAGATCTATTATCATAAAATGTGTTACACAACAATCTCCTCAAAAGTTTTCAAAGGGAAAACTTTCAACAATCTCCAAATTATGCAAAATGCTCTACAATGCTACACTACTAACTCTCTAGATATCTACTATTCCAATGTCTAATCTAATTCTAATCTCATGATACAAATGGGGGGACTCGCACATATCTAGCCAGTCCCAAAGGGCCGGCTAGGAATTCCACAATCAATAGAGAAGTGCTTGAAATAGAGTGCCACCTCGACCCCTAAAAACCGCCAGAATAGGGAGTGGTACATTAAATGAATCAAAGATTCCCACTCACTCCCAAAATAGAAAAGGTAATAAATGCTCCATATTCAGTCTTCTAGAAGATCCTCGTCCAGTAGTGTGTTCCCATTGGCCTTCTCCCTGACTGCCAACTCAACAAATCTGCTAAGTACGGCCTCAACCTCATGAACTAAAATAGGCGGAACACAATCCAACTGAAACTCTAACACCGTGACTGAATGCTCGTGCCTCGTACAAGATTTTCTCCAAGCAGCTAAGGAGTCCTGCGTGTTCTGGATCAAAGTGGAGAATGTAGAAGTATTTTCAAAGTCATCCTGTACAAAGGTCTTAACATCTGCGAAGAAGGGAACCAACAAACCCCTCAAATTATCAAAAATTATCTCATCTGGACCCAGCCGCCTAGCAAATATGGCCTCGAAAGTGTTCTGAACTCCATCTATGATGTTGGCCATAGCCCTGTGTACCCTGGCTGAATCCGCCTGTGCCGCATCGAAGAAATACTTCGCTGATAGCGAAGAATATTCGCCTGAATGACACCTCCATCAATCAGCAACTGCAATGGCACATGCCTTAACACCTCAAGACGCTGGATCACCTTACTCTGATAGATAGAGGCATCGCCCCAAGCATGATCCACCGCATCCATCCGTGCCAAAATAGTAGAGGCCTGCTGAAAAGCAAAGGATAGGTCCTCCATGAATTTCTCTGTCTCCGTACGAACCCCTGTGACCCATTTGTCTGCCTCTTGTGCCATCCTCCCCAATTCTACTAAAGCGGTGATGGAGCTCTCTAGGAATATCTGGCGGAGGCTCTATCAGCAGTACATCACGCCCTCGAGGAAGCAGAGACAAGCACTGAACATATCAATTAGCATGCTTGTAATTTCTTGTTTCAACTTCTTGTATTTTCCTTCTTTCTTGAACAACCTATCGCCGAGTAGGAAGGGAGTTATCACACTCCTCAACAATCGAGGCACCGGTGGGGAGCGATCCCAAATCCAGTGGTGACCACATAGTTTTGGGAGGCGCTTCATTCCGGTCACACTCGACTCGTGGGACAGCAACGTGAAGAGTACGAGAGCCATCCTCATCGGTGGAGATATTCGAAAATTTCCTTGCCTTCTTCTTTGGTGGAGGAGCACTGATCCGGTTCAAAAATTCTTCCATCTCAATTGCTGGATCAATCTCCTCACTCGGGCTTCTTCGCATTCTATCTTTAAGCCAATCGGGCACCTCATATAGTATATCGAAGGGCTGCTGCTCCTGTGCCTCGACTTCTCTTACCTGTTCAAATTTCCTCTTCATTAAAAGTGAGGCTCACTCGTCCTCAAGTGGCTGAGTATCACGACACTACTCTATCATCATCATCGCCATCGTTCATAGCGCCTCTAACTCTTATAGGCGGGGGTCGATTAATAGTCCCCTCATCATCGTCTTGCGATCAATCGGCAATTACATTGGCACTCTGGCCAATCGACTCCCTCAGGTAATTTGGATATCATCCTTTATCACGATGCGATTCAACTGCAAATCCTTTGATCAACAGAAGACCCCTCTATGCTTGGAGAGCGTGTCTCCAAGGGTGTTGCCACTGTAATCCGTGGAGGTTCTGGCTGAACTATTTCCTTCTTCCTGGACTCTGGACCTCTCGTGATCTGTTTCTTCCTTCCTGTGGTGGGCGTCCTGTGATCTCCCATCATGTTGTAAGTCAAGGCAATTGACCTACTTTTCAATCTGCTTACTCGCCTGTCAACCCAAGCCCTGGTGAGTGTCATAACCGGGATAGAAAGAGTATCCAAATCCGCAACCTCGGGCTCTGACCAATCAATAGGTGGAAGTGGAGTATCCCGAACAGCTGCATAATCTGGATGGACTACATCCATATCCTCATTAACCTGGTCCAGAACTGGAACAACCTCACACTCCCTGATCAGAGTAATCGGCAACCCTAGAGAACATTCTCTTCCTTACTTCCAATCTCATCAAGCTGCATCAGCCCAATAATCTTCTATGGTGGCCTTATGTTTGAACTCCTTGTGAAGGAACCCAGGTGATGTTATAGTGCGGGTCATGAAATCTTTGTCGGCTTGTATGATGTAAGTGATAAAACTGAAGCTCACTCTAGAGCTTCCCTTGCTACTTTTATGTCGAAGGACACACCTCATCCGAGTTGCCCATCACAATTGGAAACTCTATCCCTCCTTTCTTCTTCTTCTTTTGGATTTTGTCAAAGGCAAGCAATTGTCTAGATACCTCTAGCATTATTATTCTATCTGTTGGGTACTTAGGCAGCCTATATGGGTATCACGAGAAACCTTGCAGCCTAATGTATGAAAATCTTGGAAACTGTATAAACCAGCACCCATACCTTTCGATCAGCTCTTGGGCATCCCTAGAGATTCTGTGGTGTAACCTCTCCTGAAGCAGCCTCGTGATGTACATGGTGAATGAATCGTTGACACGTTTGTAGTAGGTTGTGCTCGACAGGTGCAACTGTGTACACGCCTCATGGATTTTGAACTGGTGGGAGCCACAATCGACGGGTTCCTTGTAAGAAATCCCTCTGTACCTCGTCATCCGTGCCAACATATAAATAAGGTAGGAGCTCATGTAAAACGTTTTAGTCCTCCTCAGGCTCAGGAGCTGCTCATGTATATTATCGCTGATCATCTCAGCCCAATTGACATAATCCTTGCCCTCTAGCACCAGGTTGATGTAATAAAACATCCAAGGCTCGAAAATATAAGACTGTGGGCAACCACCAACTCTGCTCAGCATCATGATAAGATCACAGTACTCTTGTTTCAGGTCCTCCGCTATGATCTGCTTTGGCAACTTCGCACGAGATGGCTTCGGAGTGCTCATCCAGTGAGTGTTAATTGTATCCATGCATCGTTCAAAAGCAGAAGCGTACATCCGCTCCGCTCGCTCCCTGGACTTGTAAATCATGTTCCTATGTACCGGGATCCCGAAAGCCTCACCAATGGCTGCCGGAGTAAGATTGGCAAGCACTTGGCCATCTGGTGACATGATCGACCGGTGTTCCTTCTCGTAGCAATTGGCGCACTCCATTATAAGCTCTGAGTACTGAATGGCTGGCGGAAAACCAGCAGCTGCATATAATCCACTTCGGACGATGTTGTGCGAAGTAGCTGAAGCCCGATGACTTCCAATTCCAAACAGCCTGTTCTTGAAGGTCTCCAGGTTGACAGAGCCCAGGTTAGTATCCGTCAACTTGCCCAGCTTTGAAATGAACTTCGACTCCGGCATGAATGTTTTGCTAAGCTTCTTGATCATAGCCTGTCTGGAGGCACCATTGTCCTTTCCGGTTGTCCTCGCTTCAGCCATCTGCAACATAACAATCATTCATCAGCAATTAAATTTAATAAAATGATAGATGATATAGGGGCTGCAATCGAATTCTAGAAGCTGCAATAACTCTCGTGTTTGCAAACCTCAGCTTCTTCTCTTGAATAAACTCGAATTCCAACACTTAGAACAGATTTCTAAGTGGGCTCTAATGACTGTACTTCACAATCCTCAATCAGCAATTTGAATGACTTTGTATCAGCAATTAGCAAACAGCAAACTAGCAAGTTCGTACTTCTAAGTTCTCAGCTATTTTACTCACTACAAGGCGTCCCTCAAATGGCAACTTCAACTTACTTAACAAATCAGATTTCAGCCTCAACACTAGCAAGGCCGTACCTCTTCTACTTCAGCAATGGCGTACCTCCTCCAACCAGCAAGTACTTCTCAGCAACTTAAGGCGTACTTCTCCCAGCAACAAATTTAATCAACTCTCAAGTGCGCCTCCTCAGCAAACTCAACTTCTCAGCAAAATTCAAACTTCAGCAACTCACTCAGACTAAGCAAATTTTGAATTCCCCCAAGCTTCAGCAACTCACTGCAATGCTTCACCCTCAGAGCAAGTTCGACTTCCAGCTGTGAAAACAAGTGAAAAGCATCTTCATTTTATAGCCAAAACTCGAATTCTAGAAGAAGTTAATTTTAGCCAGTGCCATTAAACTCCACTACTCCACTTCAAGAATTCGAATTTTCCCTCTCTGGTGTTTCTGACACTTGTCTCCAGTCGTCGGGAATATTATTCTTCTAGAAACTTGACTTTGACTGGCGTTTTGGATTTTGCTTTCGAAAATTTAATTTAACTCATCTTCTTTTAACTCACCAGCCGGAGCTCTGTCACTTGAATTCGAATTTTAACTCTCTTCTGCTCTGGAAAATTTCATCTTCGAAGAATTTAATCAACATTATCTAGGCAACTGACTTCAGATTCATCGTTCGAAGAAAATTCATCTTGAAAGCACATTTTATTCAAATTTGCCTTAGAAAATTTAAAATTCTCCCTTAGGAAAATTCACAATTCGAGCACTGATTAAATTTCTCACTGAAAGAGTGTCGGCGAAGCTTGAGAGACTTGGAAATCCATTCATCATCGCAAATGTTCAGTACCCAGAAGCAAATTTTCTCCAGAATGTCTCGAATCCATGGGTACCTAACGAACGGGTTCATTTAATTTTTCGAATTTTGAGCCTTAGAAAATATTATTTCCATCATTTTAAATTGATTCTTCGCCCGTGATCACTCTTTGTTGCTCTGACTTCTTGAAAAATTTGAATCACCTTGCAATATCATTGTCTCTGACTCCATCACTGAGAAAAGTTGCTCACTCTTTGGAAAATTTTATCATCTGAGTTCTAGGCGTATTTTCCAAGGAAAATAATTTTGCCTTAGAAAATATTTAAATCATCTCTTGCATTTTGAGAACTTGCCTTAGAAAAATTTTGATTGCCAGTGGAGAGGAATTTTTTATCAACTTCATTTAGAAAATTTTATTCATTCCCGGCACGCCTTGCACATTTCATCTTCACTTCACCCCATATCACTTCACACTTAGGAAATATTTATTCAAAAGCCCAACGCCTTAGAAAATTTAAATCTCACGCCTTAGAAATTTTTTAACACTTTATCACTCTAGGCGCACAACACTTGACATTTTATTCTCAACGCCTTGAAATATTTCAACGCCTTAGAAAATATCTCTAACACTTTATAACTCCCTTCAACACAGGCGCATATCACACTTGGGAAATTCCAACGCCTTCAAAATATTTAAAAAAAAAAATCATCTTAGGCGCCTTACATACTTGGAGAAAATCACGCCTAGCAAAATTTATCTAAGGCCCACCACCTTGGGCGCATTCTACACATGTGGAGGATAACGCTTAGCTTTCACCCTGAATCCACCACGCCTTGGTAAAATTTTCACCTTATTTACCACTTTTATTTACCACTTACAATCCAAACATGGGCGCATTTCAGCCTGGCAAGAGGATGACTCTTCGCTTTCCCATCTTTTGTCTTGACATGCACAAGTTTGGGCGCATTTTAGCCCTTGAGGAGGATAAAAACTTTGACCTCGTTGACCCTTTCCTACCTTGGGCGCATTTTCATGCTTGTGAAGGACGAAATTGTTTGACTTGTTGACTCTTCTTTACCCTGGGCGCATTTTGATGTGTGTGAAGGATGAAACTTCTTCCAACATTCTTGGGTGACTCTTCGCCTTCCAATTTTTGTCTTCACATGGCCTAGTTTGGGCGCATTTTGCCTAGGGAGAAGGATGAAAACGTTTGACCACTTTGACTCCTTTGTGTTTTGGGCGCATTTTGGCCTATGAAGAGGACGAAGCTTGCATCTTGGGCGCATTTGGATGGGGGTGGCGGATTTTTCATACTTAGAAACTTTTTCAACTTTTTCCTTCCTTCTTGGGCGCATTTTGCCCCTGCTGCAGGATAAACCTCTTTGACTTTTGTTTGACTTTTCTCACCTTGGGCGCATTTTGCCCTGTGTGAAGGATGAACTCACACCTAGAAATTTTTCATGCCTCCTCAGCTGAGATGGGCGCATTTCCCTATGCCTGCTGGACGAGACTCCAGACTTAGACGAATTTTTACCATCCTCGCCAGCTTATTTGCCTTGCTAGTTTATAGTGCTCTTCAATTTATACCAAGCCTCTGGATCAACTTGAAATTTTGAACGAGCATCCTCCTCGACTCTTTAACTCATTTAAGACCGCATTTTAGTCAAATTTCGCTATTTATAGCCTCATTAAGGTGCTTCTACTAGTCAGTAAGCTCTGTTTCATAGCTCCTCCCATGCTCTGATCGAGTTGAAATTTGAATGAGGCGCTCCTCACCACGTGACCTGTTGGCTGACACTGACGCATGCACTCGATTTACTATTTTTAGCCAGTTTCCAAATTGACTTACTATAAATAGTAAGTGCTCCGTTTGACTTGAAATTTCACCAGCAGATAGCTTGAAGAACGCCGATCGCGATGGTTTACATTGGTTTTCGAAGATTTTGACTTTTGATGCCTATTTTTAGGCTCCGAAGCTGAAAACCCTAATTCGCTTTGCATGCATCCCAAATGAACTCGCTTGCCTTCGCTTCGCCATTAATCGTTGATCAACCTGAATTGAATCATTGGTATACCGCCGACACACTCGCTAAAATAGCAAGTTCCCATCGAAAGTGAGAATCTCCGCTTGCATGTCACACCATCGCTGGGCTCTTTGAAACCCATCAGAATCACTTGACATGCAAAAGAAACCCCATGCAACTCTAAAAATAGCCTCAAGGTCAATCCTCGAAAAGTGGTCACCGGCTTGCATGTTACGCCATCGCTAAGGTCTCAAACCTGTAAGGGACATCCGCATGCAAAGAAAAATCTCTCGATCCGACTCCCCGAACAGCCCCCGAAGTCGGATCAAGCAAAATAGTAAGTTGTCCAATTTCAAATTTTGCATCCAAGGCTCGATATACTCGAGTGCCGGTGATGACGGAATCTCAAATAGCCGATTTAATCGCCTTTGACTTCTTTACACTTACTAAAAATAGTAGCACTCGAATTTGATGAACCGGCTGAAGCTTCGATGTCCAATACAACGCTAAGTTCACTAATTTCACTTTATTGACCTTTGACTGACTGCAAACGATGAAACCCTAATTTTAGACTTGGCCAATATTTCGCTTCCAATGACGCGACACAACCCCCGAGACGACACTTAAAAGAGATGAGCGAGAGAGAGAAAACCCAAGCCAAAAGACCGGAACGGAGCAAAAATTAGGGGGTCCCCATCTTGAATGGGGCGATGTGTGAAAAGGTCACAACATCTGGCGACTCCACGGGAAAGTGTTGAAAAACACTTTAAGAATTGAACTTAGATTAGTCTTCCTCAAACCATCATACGGAACGGACACTTACTGAAAAGGGGAGAACAATCCAATATTGGATCAAAACACTTTCATCTAAAACCCTGTGAGTGTGTGCATGCATTCCATCTCTAAACCATATCGACTTCTGGGATCGGCCGTAACAGGTTATATAAATATCTTAACTTCAAAAGCATCCTGGACATTGCCTCGCTGCCAGTCAAGCGTCCATAGCCCCGACGAGGTTATCGCTACAATTCTCACGAATATTGCTCCACTGCCGGCCGGGCGTCCATAGCCCCAGTGGAGTTACTCGTATGTTCCCAAAACCAATATTTTATGATATTTCTTTCATTTTTCATTTTCTCATTTTTTGTTTTCAGATATTTCTTTTGAGCACATTTTCTTTTCATCATTTGATTTCTCCGTCAATTCCTCAATTGGCTGGCAGGCAATGAAGCCTCCAATGGGTTTGAGAATTGCAGTGGCGCTGAAGCAAGATGTAAGATTTTCACCTGCTAAAATCTCTCCCAAGAAACCAAAATGACTTAGAATGGAGATAGGTAAGATTTTTAAGGTCTTTAGGCTCGCGTGTTGAGACACTAACGGATTAACCTCCCGAGACGAGTTCAATCGCTAACTGGATGATAACAAGAGGAAAACAACCTTAGTCTTTTTTCAAAAATTTATGCAAATTCCAGTGAAAGAAACCACGTTGTGAAAGTTAAAACATCATCACCCCTCATCGCAATAGGAAAGCCCAAAATCTTTGCCCATTCCAAACCAAAACCACTTGAGCGGACAACTCAAGGGACGGAAACGCCAAACCAAAAACCCAAAGGGCAACAAACCAAAACCAAAACAAAGGAAAAAAGAAAAGCAAACGGAAAGCAAACAAACGGGAAAGCAAACCCTAATCTAACTATTTTACAAAGCAGGCTCTCGGAGAGAACCTAGGACTGGAAATAATGCTTGAGGAACTGTCCGTTGACGGGCAATGGGACATCCTCTCCTGTCAAAGTACGCAATCTGAATGCATTATCCCCAAGGATTTCAGAAATCTGATATGGACCCAACCATAACTTGTCAAACTTGTCGTGATCACCCTTCTTCTCGTGGGCCTTGTCCCAATATAAAACCAAGTCAGAAATCCTGAACGACTTGATCTTAGCTTGCTTATCAAACCATCTCTTCACTATAGCTTGGTGTTTCGTTAGATTCTCAAGAGCTTCATCCCTTTTCTCTTCTAGATGCATTAACTGGGACAACCTTGTCTGAACTTGATCCTCTCCTTCGAGGTATTCTTGGATGAACTGGAGAGTTGGGATCCTTAACTGGACTGGGAAGACTGGATCCTGTCCGTAAACCAAGTGATAGGGAGACGTTCCCAAGGAACTCTTTGTTCTTATCCTGTCTGCCCAAAGAGCAAACCTTAACTGTGTATGCCAGTCTTTCGGATTCTTATCTAACAACTTCTTAATGGCATTCAATAAGTTCTTGTTCGTGGACTCTGCTAGTCCATTCCCCTGCGGATAGTAATTGGAGGAAAACCTCAATGTAATTCCGTACTCGAAAGCCCAATTGGAAAACTTCAGCGATGAGAAAGCCGAACCATTGTCGCTGACCAGGACATGAGGGCATCCGAATCTTGTGATGATATTCTCTTCAAGGAATCTGATAACCATATCTGACGTGCACTGCTTCAAAGCTTGAGCTTCTGTCCATTTGGTGCAGTAGTCTGTCGCTGTCAAGATATATCTGTGTTGTCTTGATGACGGCGGATTGATCATACCAATAAAATCCAAGCCCCACTTTGCGAATGGTCTCACTTCAATCACTGGTTGCAAAGGCATAGCGGGATGCCTTCCTCTATTTGCTGCTGTCTGACAGACGTGACAAGCCTTCACATGTTCATACGTGTCTTTGAAAAGCGTGGGCCAATAATATCCAGCTCTCAGGATTTGATGGGCTGTGGCCAGACTTCCTCCGTGTCCGGTTCCAAACTTCTCATGAAAGTGTTCCATTAGCTGTTTAGCTTCTTGTTTTCCTACACATCTTAAATATATCCCTTCATAATTCCTCCTGTAGAGGACTGATCCCTGAAGCATAAATCTCTGGCTTCTCATTCTCAATGCTCTCCGCTGGACTGGATTCAAATGGCGAGGACATCTATGATTCAGCAAATAATATACTGTGTCATCGTACCATCCTCCGGGAGACACCTCCTCTAACACATAAGCCTGTTGAACCAATTCTGGACCGACCATTGCGATCGTCTGGGCCAAAGCCTGTCCTCGGACCAACTTCATCGGCTGTATTTCAATATCATATTCTTGCAAAGTGGCGACCCACTTTCCTCTTCTTTCACCTAACTCATTTTGCATCAACAAAATCTTCACCGTAGCGTCTGGAACAATCGCATGGATCTTGCTCCTCAAGATGTAATGTCTAAACTTCTTGACGGCTTTCACTAAAGCATACGCTTGCTTTTCAATGCTTGGATATCTTAATTCCGCCTCTTTCAATGGTGAGCTCATAAAAGCAATTGGGTGCTCATCCTTTTCTTCAGTTCTTTGGGTCAGTACTGCGGCACAGGTGTGCTCTGAGGCAAACGAATATAAATAGAAAGGCTTTGTATAGTCCGGACTGACCAGCACTGGAGCGTCCACTATAGCTTGCTTAATTTCATCAAAAGCCTTTCTGGTCTGTGGGGTCCACTCAACTTTTGCATCCTTCTTCAACATTGCATTCAGGGGCCTCACTATCTCGGCAAACCCAGTTATAAATTTTCTGACAAAATTGATTTTACCGAAGAATGACCTCAATTCTTTCTGAGTGCCTGGCAAACCAATTCTTGAGATGGCTTCAATACGTTCAGGGTCAATTGATATACCCTTCTCTGAAATGACGTGACCTAACAGTTTGCCTTTGGTGACGCCAAATATACATTTCTTAGCATTTAGGGAGACACCAAACCTTCTACATCTTTGAAATATCTTTCTCAAATCCTCAACGTGGTCTCCTCTTTTCTTTGAGAACACAGTCAGGTCATCCATGTAAATTATAATGCACTTTCCAACAAGGTCTCGAAAAGCGATGTCCATTGCTCGTTGGAAAGTGGCCCCTGCATTGATCAAGCCAAAAGGCATTCTTCTGTACGCAAATGTTCCCCATTTCGTGGTGAACGCAGTCTTTAATCTATCCTCATGCTCAACCATCACTTGGTTATATCCTGAATATCCGTCCAAGAAGGACATCATCTGTGAACCATTCACTATCTGCAATACTTCATCTAATGAAGGCAAGGGGTAATTGTCTTTCTCAGAGGCCCTATTCAAATTTCGGAAGTCAACACATAACCTTATCTCTCCATTCTTCTTTCTGACAGGTACGAGATTGGCGACCCACGTGGAGTGCCTTACTGGAAAAATAATCCTGGCTGAAAGGAGCTTCTTGACTTCCTGATATATCAACGGTTCCAGCAATGGATTCACTGGCCTCTGCCTTTGTCTGAATGGCTTACTGCTTGGCTTTAATGGAATTGTATGTGTAATCAGTGATGTATCATATGTTTTGAGATCTTCATATCCCCAGGCTATCACCTCTGGAAATTCTTTCATGACCCTTAAGATACCTTCTTTCTCTTCAGGTGTGCAAACCTTTCCAATAAACACATTTTTCACTTGTTCCCTTGTTCCTAGATTGACAGGTTCACAATCATTGCCTTGCGTGCTTTGATTTCTGCTTAATCTGTCAGTGTCAAACAATCTTTCCAACTCGACCATTCCTTTTGGAATTACGTTAGTCTTCAAATTCAAAATTCCTTCTGTATCATATTCAGCTTCTTCCGTGTCTTCCTCATCAATGATTTGTGCTTCAAACACTCCTGAGTTTGTGAGAAAGTCCAGAATCTGCTTGTCGTCTTCGAACACTTGAAAGTTTTTTATGTTATCAGGGATTGCCGGGGTTGAAACCAACTCTACTGTGAACTTCTTCAATCCTTCCATTGCCAATGGTTCCAAAGAACTGGCAGCTTGTGCCAAAGAGTTTGCAACGGTGTTCTTGGATCTATAAACTTGCTTTATGTTGAATGCATCAAAACTTTCTACCAGGTCCCAGACTCTGTTCCGGTAACGGTTCAATCTCTTGTCATGGCAGGCGAACTGCTTCCTTACTTGTCGGACCACTATGTCTGAATCTCCGATGGCATATACAACCTTAGCCCCCTTCTGAATTGCAAGGAGCAATCCATGAATCAAGGACTCATATTCAGCAACATTGTTAGTGCATGAAAATTGGAGCCTATAGGAACCCAGATAAGCTTCTCCTGTCGGGCTAACCAATTCAAACCCTGCTCCATTTCCCTTCTTCGACTTTGATCCATCAAACCTCAAAGTCCACACTTGATTCCCTGTAGGGGTATTGGGAGACTGAACACACGTTTCTTCTTGATTGCAAACCTCTGGAGTCTTTTCTTTAATCTTTGACTGAGTGGGATCATCTTCTACAATTTCTTCTATTGAAACACTGTTTTCTTCCTTCATCTTTTGATGTTCTTCTATTAAAATCTCCTTTTCTTCATTCATCATCTTCTGATGTTCTTCTATTAAAATATCCTTTTTTTCATTCATCATCTTCTGATGTTCTTCTGGCAAGGAGGTATGGGGAACAAGCCTAGCAACTTGTTCTAGTGCCACCTTGCACATGGCACAAGTGATCTCTGAATGGAATGCTTCGTGTATTCTGCACCAGTTGGGAAGCAGTAGATTTTTGATGGAAGCATCCTTACCCAACTCTGTTTCTTGTTTCATGCTGTTCAGGACAAAGTCCCTGAAGTTCTCAAAAGTTCCTCCACCTTCACTATCACTTGAGTCACTTTCAATCAACACTTCGGTGGAGCTCGTGGTATCTTCCAAACATTTTCCCTCATTTGCACCTTGCAGCACCAATATTTCTTGCTTAACAGGCCTATACGAGCCTAAATCAGTCTCTACGAACATGATCTCGTTATCTTCACCATATTCCGTGATCATCAGCTTTAGTCTTGGTGTACTATCAATCTTAATCTGATTCGGGACTCCCTTCCACGGAAGCCACATGTGGGAGAAGTCCGTTGCAATGTATCCATTTAACTTCCTGGCCCAGTCTCGGCTTAGCAACATGCCATACCCATCCGGTATGTCAACTACTGATATGTCAATACAACTCTGGATTCGGGGATCAGCTGACAACTGCATATGAATATTATTCAGCTCTCCAACTACAGGTACTTCAGTCTTGTCTAGTTGGGTCACCTTCTTTGTAGTATGCAACGGGACTATGCCCAGCCTTTGACACACCTTTAATGGCATAACGTTACTAGAAGCACCGGAATCAATCAAACAATTGTGCAGTAATTTTCCGAAGATTCTAACTGATACCAAGAACGGGGCAGGCTCATCCTTCCCCTGATAGAATACTATTGGTTTCTTCCTCTCTTCGGGTACAATGCTCTTTCTTTCATTCTTTTCATCCCATTGTGGAACTTGATTATCACGGGTGACCTTCTGTGTCTGTTCTTGTTTTTGCTCTGTGGGCAAATTGAATCTAACTCTTCTCTTATCCTCAGTCCTTGGCTTCTCAGGTTCACTTGAAGACCCTTGTACCATCCCCACAAAACCTTGGGACTGTTGAGGAGCTTCCCAAGCGTTGAACGGCGCGTAAGACACTTCTTCTACCATATTCGCGCTCTGCACGGGACGTGACTGTGCATTGATTTGAGGGCTCCTTGATGAACTAGGTACTTCTTGAGGTGTACTCTTTGCAACTGGTGTCTCATATAGACTTCCCAAAATTGTGTCTCTAACTTCAGAGATTTTCATTAACTCATACAAGGGAAGACTAACCTTTATCTTCTTCACTTCTTCTAGCACGTAAGAACTTAATCTTTTCATGTCATCTCTTGGAAGATTGTCCTTTTGAGGACGCTGTATCACGTGGACGGGCTGTTGGACAGTCTGTTGTCCATTTCTATTCTGCATCACATTCTGTTGTCTGTACTCCGGAGAATCCCGAGGCAAATTCGGATTGTTGCTGGCATTTGGATTCGGCGGGGTTGAGAAATTATTCGGAGGAATCGAGGACGTCAACGGCTCTTTCTGATGATAAGTCCTCTGGTACACCTTGGGTGCTGCTCCTCCGGAAGTTTGAAATGCTTGCACCTCTCTTCTCCCTTCTACCAACACACTATTGTTAAGAGGTGGAAAAACGTAGTTACCCTGCTCATACGGCTCCTCTGAGTAACTGTCTTGAACCTCTGAATACGTTTGAGCCTCTGAATAGACTTGAGCCTCTTCATAAACTTTAGTATCTGGCGCCTCCACGGGACCGTTTGCCGAAGCTGGTGGGAATCTGTAATTAACCTCTGGTGGTGCGTAGTTTTGATATTCGAACACAAGATTGACACTCTCTATGATTAGTGCCTAGTCATACCTTTGCACTGGGACAATCTCATATCCCGTGGTCGGGGGATTCTCAGTACCCTCCGTGCTTTTAACTTCTCCTTTGAAAATATCAGCAGCGACTTGAAACTCATGGCATTGTAATTCTGAGTGCTGACTTGTATTGTGAAGCCGACACCATCCTGACATAGCAGCCTCTGCCAAAAATACTCTGTCCGTGGGACGATTTTCTGGAGGCGGCGGGTTATCTAGCGGTGATGGAACTCCTCCATTGTTAGGTCCAGTATTCCAGGACCTCTTTTGATACCCTTGATTATTATTTCGATACCCATGGCTGTTGTCGTGTCCATGTCCTTGATGGGCATCTTGATGCTGTTGAGGATTATTGTGATATCCTCGATTGGCACCTGGATGTGCCTGATAATTCTTTATCATTGATTGCATTTGGTTATTTTGATTTCTGAGGTGAGTTACCTCAGATGACAGCCTTTTCATTTGTTCTACTAATTCTTTCATTTCATCTTTCTCCTCTTGTGTCCTTGTTGCAGGTACCGTGTTCTGGAGATAGACAGGCTGTGTAGCTGGAGTCTGGGATAAGGGTATCCCAGGATGGAGAATCAATTGGTCAGATGGTGGTGTAACGTGATATGCTGGTTGCGGAACTGGATTCAACGCTGGAACCTGCTGATTCCATGCCGGAGTAAGAGTCTGCATTTGATTATTCGTGGTGACCAAGCCAGTGTACAAAGAAGGTCCAGTTATGTTTTGGCCCATATTCTGACTTACTTCAACCGCCTTAGCATATGCTTGATTCATGTCTGCTGGAATGGGATGAGCTTGTCTCACGAACATTGCGGTCAATGGGTCCAAGGCTGCATAGTAATTTTCCCTTGCATCGGGAACCATGTACGGAGTACGTAGCCTTGTGAGAGCCTTTTGGAATCTATTGTTGAAGGCATGAATAGGCTCTTTGTCTTGTCTTCTTACCTCCGTGAATTGACGGAAGAGCTCCACTGGGGTGATAGGAATACCGAATTTTCCAATGAAAGCCTCCTTCATCTGCTCCCATGTTCTGATGGATCCAACTGGTAAATGTATAAACCAAAAGTGAGCCTCTTCTCCCAAGGAATACGGGAACAATCTGCAAGCCACGTCTGCGTATGCAATTTGTCTATTTCGCAAATGATCTTCAAACATCTTAATGTGATCCTCGGCAGAACGATTCGGATCATGGACTTGATACTTGGTGCAGAAATGCTCCGGATTCTTTGGCATGTCATGGTAGTCTGCAAACTCAAGAGGAGATGGATTGGTGACTAGCCAAGTAGCACCGTTAGGAGCGGGTTGGCCTCCTGGCTGAGCCATTGCTTGATTTGGATACCTCCTTTGATATACAATTACTGGAGTTGTGGTAACTTGAACTGGTTGCTGAACGAACACAGGTGTGGTAACTTGAACAGTTCTAGGTTGAGCAAACCTTGAGACACTTGGTGGAGTTCGGAACAAACTTGTAATCTCTTCTCCGCTTTCTTCACTAGACTGAGCTTCTTCGTTTGAAAACACTTCTTCGCTTGAACGGCTCTCTTTCTTCTTCCTTGCTCGAGTAGGCAATTCTAACTCCACAAAATCTTTGGATGAGCTTGGCGTGGACCTCAGAATTCTTTTCAACTTATCAGGTGAGAATGAGCTGATGCGATCCAGGATGTAGTTGATTACTGTCGGCAGGGAAGGGGAGCAAGTGGATGTCTTTGGTCAAGCAAATTCCTTTCAATCGCAACTTGAATTTCAATGGCCTTTTCTTCTTCTTCCTCCAACACGAAGCAAGTTCTCATGTACTGGGCGTAGCTCTCCTTTGTTTTCCAAGCAAGATTGTTCAACCCTGAAAGAATGTCCTCCTGGTCGTCGTTGAATCCCAAGTTAGGCTGCAACACTGGAAATATCTCTCTATGCGGTAGCACCATCTTTACTCATGATAATTTCTTTCTCCAATGAATTTCCTTTTGAATGAAATCTCTTCTTATTTGAAAATGACTGCTTCACTGCGAAGAATCCTTGAAGGCCCTCCTTCTAGCGCCAGTTTTTCTCTGTTGATGTGCTAGGAGGAGAGGCAAGCATAAAATGAATGGTGACCAGAGCAATGTGTTCTTTCCTCGTTCAGCCCTCCTTCTAGCGCCAGTTTTTCTCTGTTGATGCGGTTTTTGTGACCATACCAAACAGCCGAAGAACAAAATAGTTTGGGGGCTACTCCGTTCTCTCTTGATCAACGTATTCCATGCGCTAAGATTGCGAGAAAGTTCGCATGTTCAACTCCAAGGTTCCTTAAGTGCGAATAGACCCAGATTGGTTGATGTGTTTTGCTGTGTTCGTACGAGGGGACTTACGCAGTTGTTCAGATTTCTCACAGTTAGCAGCTGATATGTAGTTTGAAGGGGATTCTTACGTATATGATTTGGCAATGTGGTTCCTTTCCTAAAACTAATCAGAAAATGCGGAAAGTAAAGGAGGAAAGGGGGCCTAAGAAATTTATATCCTATTCTAAATGCAAGATATGTGGAGCTTCATTTCAATAGACTTCAACCGGATTTCACCTAGCCTCCGTCGAACAGCCTCAGCAAAATCGGTGCAATCTTCAAGGGAAATAGCAAAAGATGTTCAAGTTATGACTTAACATGCATACACCATCACAACGACGCATATAAGCATATAAATCACAACCGAAGTTAAACTCAATGTAATATCCAGTTGACCACACAAGGCAGACTTATCATCAACAAGCCGCTAGTGGTATGGAATAAAGCGAAGCTATCTCAATAAAACACCACACACCTAAGTAAGCTACTTGCATGAATTTAATCTACTTGGATAAGAAAGGAAGAAGAAACCTTGCTAGCATTTCATGACAAGACTAATTCCATCATCAATGAAAAGATCTATTATCATAAAATGTGTTACACAACAATCTCCTCCAAAGTTTTCAAAGGGAAAACTTTCTTTCTTCTCCAAATGATGCAAAAATGCTCTACAATGCTACACTATCTAGCTCTCTCAATGTCTACTATTCCAATGTCTAATCTAATTCTAATCTGATAATACAAATGAGGGGGACTCCCCCTTTTATAGCTAGCCTAGTCCCAAAGGACGGCTAGGGTTACAATCAATAGAGTGGCCAGAATCGTGCCACCTCAGCCCTAACCCTAAAACTCTTTAATATCAGGGAGTGGTACATTAAATGAATCAAAAGATTCCCCACTCACTCCCAAAATAGCAAATGCAATAAATGCCCATATTCAGCCTCTGTAAAGACTATTCAAAAGAGTGTGTTCCCCATCGGCTCTCCGACCAACTCAACAAATCTGCTAAGTACTTTAACCTCATGAACTCAAATAGG